>JAUBWS010055324.1:0-15393 GCA_032270445.1 Darlingtonia californica
TGATAGAAATCATTTTTAATGATGACAATACTTGTATAATGACGTCATTTGTCAATGAAACCATGTCAAAGTGAGTACTATTTACACAAACCTTTTATTGCCAAATTTCACATTTGAAGGAGATTTTTCATTTTTTTTGTTTATTTTCTGTAACATTACAGTCAGAATACAATATTTAATTTGCAGCAAAATGATATCTATATTACAGTAAAAACTTTCATAAAAAAAGTTGATAATTTTTGAAAATGACATGTCTTTAAAAGTGATGACATGCAATAAATGCCGAAAATGAGCAAAATGAACATCAAAAATGTTAATTCTGCTTGAAAGAACAAAAACAATATTAATATACAATATGACCTTATTTGATAGTTTTCAAAAATTTCATTTTTTCAGTTTGGCTGCCTTTCACAAATTGATTAATGCTCAAGATGAGTAATTCCAATAAATAATATTTTTTTCATTAAAATGTTTCCAGAAGAATTTTAGGAAAAGTCGCAAAAAATCAGCATCATAGCATAACTGGTTTAAAAGTTATTACCAGAAAACCAACTGGAGGGACCAAATGGTCCCCCCCCCCCCCAGTTCAAATAGGGTGAAAGGACATTTAAAGTTTATATTCAGTTTGCATGTCGACAATTTGTTAGTATTTTGTATATGTTATTTTGTTTTTATTGTGTTTTTGTCAAAGTTTTAATCGAAATCTCTTCTTATAAGACGTGTCAAACGACAAGTCGCATACTTATTGGAAATAGCGATTCACATCTACAAAAACAATCATTCCCCTCTGCAAATTATGGTCTAAAACCTCATACCTACCACAGAGCTGCAAAATAATGGCCAGTGACTGGTAATTACCAGCCACTTATTCTGTTCTAGCGGTCATTCTAATTTTTATTTTACCAATTTTTATTTATTTTCTAATTTTTTTTTTTTTTTTTTTTTTTTCTAGAAAAAATTCTAGAGGCCTTACAATCCAAAAATTTCCCAACTGAGGGGAGACCTCACGGGTGTCACTCACGGGTGTCACTAACCCATGTTCTAATTTTCGAAAAAATACTGGCCAACTGAAAAACCTTTCTTTGCAGCACTGTACCATATGTACAGTTTGTTTCTAATTTGCTTTTGTTAGTAGTGCAAAGCAGACAACCAGTGGTGGGTAACACTTTCTGTGTCCGACTTTTGATGGTTGAAAAGCTTTAGGAATCTATTTGTCAATAAATTCTGAGCAAATTCTATATAATTATAGATAAAATGATTTTATGAAATGAATGTAGGGAAAAATAATACAGCTACTTCACCATTCATGATGTCTTCACATCTTCTAAACCCACCAGAAATTGAGAAAATAATTGACACAACTTTAACAAAGGTAATTTCTGCAGTTATTGTTTCATGACAGCGAAGTGAAACGCAATAGATGTTCACCCATTGTGACTAAAGGTTTTAAAAGTAATATTAAATATTTGACTTGAAATAAGGTTTAAGAAATAAAACAGAAAACACTGAGAAAGCCATTTTGTTTACCAGCTAATTATTTTTGATAGAAAGAGATCTAATAAACTTGAATTCACTTTCACTACAGTGTGATTTCTGTACACTGTTTGAAGCTATTGATACAATTAATCTATTTTCTATCCATTTTGATTAAGGACAATCGGCGCTATTACAAAGTGAAGTGGGTCAAGACAACATGGGAATCAGAGGAAGATCTTACATATTTCAGCGGGGTCATTGACTCTTTTTGGGCCCAATATACAAAAGAATGTTTGATGCAGCCAGAAGATGTAAACAAGAATGATGTAAAATGTTGATACTTTTAATTTGACTTGGTTTTTACAGGCTTTGTAATATATAAAACAGAGGCGCCTGGTACATCAAGCGAATATTAAAGATTTCAGACTTGTGATTTTTCACTGGCCTTAATACATGCTGGTGTGCAATTGTCCAAGCCTGTACATTTTGACTTTATTCTCTTTAGATATAACTTTACGTAATTCCTTTAAAATTCATATTGGCCTCTCATGACACTGCCTTGTAATAACAATGTTTCTGCTAGTGAAAGTTAGTAATTTTGCTCAACACTTTTCTTGACAAACTCCATTTTTCTGGCTAATACAGGGACTCCTGACCTTACAAGATATATCACTATTGAGCAATGTCTCACTGCCAATTGCTTTTGTTGTTGGTCCACTGGACTTAAGGAGAGATCAGAACCCATGCTGTAAAGTTATATACATAAGTTTACGCCAATGAAAGACGGAAAAAAAGAGTCTAAAAGATATGGTGTTTTTTATCAAATATTCAAAGGATTATATATATATGGTTTAGTGTTTTGTAGAATGATTTTGTTTCCGAAAAAACAAGGAGATATTAATTGTATTTTGGATTCCAAGTGTATAAATTGAACTTCTGACAATCACATGCCTTTAATTACAAATTACAAATTACAAATTATCTTTAATTAAGGTACATATTATATAAGATTTATATTGAAGGTCTTAGCAAAGCCCCATTGTTGAATTTGGTACAGCACCAAATATTTTAATCGATTCCTACTTTTTTTGGAGAAATTTGGTGCAGATTGGGAAAATGCATTGAAATGTCCATATTAAGTCCAGGCAATGCAAATGCATCAAGTAAAATTCTACACCAAGTTTTTCTGAATAAGGTGGTTATGACCATCCTTCCTCAAATTTCAATTTTAGGATACAGACTATTCTACAGGAATGGCAAGTGTTTCTAACAAGGATGTTTACAATTTTGTAGTTGTCCCACCAAATGAAGTTGTTTCTCCTGAAGGTAGTAATAAAAGGGACGAAAATCTCAACACAGATATACTTTCACAACATTCTGAATCAGATGAGCTGTTGCCACTATCTAATCATGATATGCTATCTCCATCTTGCAGTGTATCTGAGGTTCCCACATCAACTGATTTATTGACTTCTCACCTCAATGCAAATGACTTGGATATCATTGTTGACTCGTGTAAAACATTGACAGATTTTGCACAAGAGTATGATTACCATCTTGCAGAGACTGGTTTAATGAGAACAAGCAATCAAGAAGAAGACTCACCAAGGATGACTGGTAAATATACAGATATAACATTCATATATATCATTCAGGCTTGGAAAAAAATGTTAAATGTCTTAATTTTCATCCAATGGCAATAACTGTTTTTTCACACCTATTGAAATATTCTACGAAGCTCTTCTAAGTTCAAAAAGCAGAAACTTGTTTTTGTTTTATTTTGTTTTTGCTGATCTGAAAATTCAACAGAAAAGTAGAGTTCAATCATTTAAAACCCTTAGCCATAAAGGAATTTTCATTGGAGAGTTTTTTTCGCTCAAAGCCTTTTTTTATGTAATTTCTGCCTGAAAATTAACTTTTTGCATGAATGCATGAAAATTAGTATGCACAAAATTAGTACAAACAAGGTTTTCAAATGTTTAATGATTCATGTAGTTTGTAATCTCTTACCTTTACTGTCAATTCTTTTACATAGAACCAGTGGCAACATGTGAAAAGACACCTCCAATGTTTCCATGCAGTACTTGTAGCAAGACATTCATATCAAAAGCTGAACTGAAGAAACATATAAATTCTTGTGAGGGTATAACATACAAGTGTTCACTCTGTGATACCATATACAAAAGCAAAGAAAAGTATTTGAAACATGAAAAAAGTCATGCAAACCGTAAATGCCCTATTTGTGGTAAAGAATTCCAAAGGCTTGGACATTTGAAGACCCACTTATACCAACATAATAATATTCGTCCATTCTCATGTGATCAGTGTAAGAAAAGCTTTCCTGACAAATCATCATTAGTAAAACATACACTTGTTCACACAACAGAAAGAAAATTCTCATGCAACCAATGCAGTATGAAATTCAAAAGGGCGCAACATTTGCGACGGCATATTGAGAGCCATAAACAAGTGAGAACCTTTAGTTGTGCTCAATGTGAAAAAAAATTCCATCAGAAGAGTGCGCTGGAAATTCATCTTAATACTCATACTGGCAACAGACCCTTTAAATGTGAAACATGCAATCAGTCATTTGCAGATGGGGCTACTCTTCGAAGACACACTTTGACTCACTTCAAAGTGAAACCATTCAAATGTAAAGAATGTAATAAAGAGTTTTGTAGATCAAGTTCATTAAAAGCTCACATGAGTTCTAAACTGCACAATTCCGCGAACAAACAAGAGGAGGAACAGAATAGTTAGTATTATATTTTATTGTTTTGTCATAGGCCACTGTGACATGATGAAAAGTGGTTCATGAGAATATTTCTGTATGCACAGCATGTGTAGCATACTACAATATTTCACTAACTATAGAAAAATGGTAATTACAAAGTCAACTGTTTCCACAAGCTTGGGAATTACTGCAAAGTCAGCCGATATTTTCCCGATTTGAGCCATTTCTTGTTTGGATGCCAGGCACAGGTTTCCTAAGACAACGCCAATAAATACAAAGAAAAAGAAGACGTACCGTTACTCCTATGGAAATACGGAGTTTTCCTTATGTCTAGACCAATCATAGACGCCTTATTCAAAATACAGCTATATCACTGTAATGAACACCTTTGTTTTGTTAGGGTAAAATGAAGATGACCAAGCTATTATGTAACAGCAGCCTTATTATTGGTTGTTTGATTTTTATTATTGTCTATTTTTTTGATTTTGTCTTAAAATATAGAAAATATTTTTATTTTTTTCAATTTTGTTTTTATTGTGTTTGTATTATTTTTAGATTTTAGGGTTATTAAAAGTATCCCATACATTTACAAGTTTTTATAATTTAAAGGATTTATTAATAAGATGTTTGATTCGATCATAAATTTGTATTTATAAACTTTTATTTATTGCATTTTTTTTAATATTGATTAATTTTTGATTTAGACTACTACTTATATTTTGATTCAGTTTTTTCTTTAGTTCATGTGAATTATGAATTTAAATTTACTTCTCAATTAGGACACTAAAACACAGCTTGGACCTTTTAGCCTCTAAGAGGCTCTGCAATACCGGTGTTGATCTATTTTTTTCCTCGAATTTTTCAAAAAGTTCAATGCATTCTTAATTTTGCCATCATCGATTTTAGATTATTTTCTGTAGCTAACCCAAATAGATGAAATGGAACTTGAAATCTTTGAAAAATGTTGTGCTTATAGCTACTTGTTGTCCTTTTAATTAGTTTTTTTCTCTGAAAAAGTTTTGAATTTCATACTTTTGTTGTCTCGTGTATTTAGAGGATATTAGGTATGTGACCCCATGTTTAAAAAAGTTATAATAAGTTTTCCTAAACAAAAAGATAAAATTGTTGTTGACTGATTTTAAGGCGCTGAGGACAGAACCCAGGGATCTCTTCATTAGGCATCGTGAAAGCTACCTCACTGTTTATTCCAAAAGCTTTTCTGTAGGTGTTTCCAGTAAGGCAAGACCTAATTAAAATTAGTTCAAAATTTAACCGAAACGGCTGTCCTGGTTAAATAAGCTAAACAATGAAAAATAATGATTAAAAATCTGTCAAACATTATCATCATTAACACTGTTGAGTGCCTAACGCTAAGTGAACAACCCTCAGTTTTCGGAAAAAAGGATGGAAGTGAGATTCGAACTGCTCACGACTCTAGCATTACTATTGCAACTTCTCTACCACTGAGCTTTCTAGTCCACGTGGGAACAGCACTCTTATAGTGTTACTTATGATAATGTTTGACATATTCATCTGAGGATAATCATGATGATAAAAAAACGTATCAATTGTTTTTGTAGAAAGATAGATAACCTATAGAAATGAGTACAGACGAGGATACCGAACTGCGTGATTTGGTTGCTCAAACATTGGAAACAAATGGTGTCCTTAATAAAATTAGGGTAAGTAAAACCATGGGTAAGAGGCGTGCTTTAGCAGCAATGTACAGCTCATTTTATATAATTGATAAAATACTAATACAATAATAACTGTTTTTGAGGGCTTTACGTAGAAATATTGCCCGCAGCTGAAGTGAAGACCGAGCTTACGAGGTAATATTGAAATATAGAATCCTTTAGACCTTTTTTATTTCAAAAATTTTCAGCTTTTTAAAAAATCTTCTAAAGGCTAAATAATTACCCTTTTTAAGCTTTACTTTCATGAATATTAATTATGTTTTTGTATCTTACAGGCAGAATTGCGAGCAAATGTGTTCCTAGCTTTGGAAGAACAAGACATCTTAAAGGTACCTATGAATTTAAGTGATTTAGACATTTCCACTAAAAAGAATTACAGGATTTTTGGCATAGCTTCCAGACTCTGAAGGAAACTGGAAAATTTGTTCGATTCGCGTGATTTTACGAACTATAGAAATTAGATTACATGAGTTCTACTGAATATGAAATGTCAGAGTACACAATATTTATTGTAGTTTTGTTAACAAGGACTTTCATGAAAATATCCATCAGGAAGAGAATTTAGATGTTTTATTTTGAATTTGATAAGTAATTTTTTGTTCAGAAAAAGACCCTCTCAAATAAAGCATTGAAGTCATATGTGGAAACAAAAGAAGGTGAGATACTTTCTTATTATATTTTCCACTAGACCAGTTTTGAAGATTTTTGACTCCACATTGGATTGGAACTAAGTAGTAGGAATTGTGCACGTGCACAGTAGCTAGAAAATAGAGCCAATCGTCTTTCTTTGCGTTATATTAAACATCAATCAGCATGCACTATCAATAGTTCTCTCGTCACATTATAAACTAATCACAGTGGACTGTTAATAAGCAACTGAAATTCATTGTTTATAGTTACCCGTCTTTCAAACTACGTGGTTCTGAACCAGTGCCCGTAGACCCAGTGTAGGGCCAAAAGCACGGAACTAATCAACCGGTAGACTAGGAAAGTACTAAAGACAATCCTCTTCTTTCAGGATTACTAGTTTTCAGTGTGGTTCGTGAATTTCTAGAATTTTTCAATTTGGATTTCACTTTGGCTGTTTTGGACCCAGAAAGCAATGTAAGTAAAACTTATGCTGATATAAATAGGTTAATACTATTTAAATAAAAGTTACACCTTTCCACAGACGTTTTTTGATGATTTTGCCAGCTAGAAGAGAAAAGGATTAACGTAGGGAGTTTATATATGTGTTGTTCCGGATCTGTTTTTTATGCTAGTTAATTATTAAAAATGGCTAATTTGATTTACTGTCTTGCTTGAAAATTCAACTGTTTGGTGTTTTGAGCATCATACCTGTCCATCGTGATCTTATGTCAGAGGGTTATTATTATTATTATTTATTTATTTTCAGTTGGTAACAAAGATTAAAATCATAGTTAAGATCTGAGTGTTAGGTTCAATCCTACTCGATCCGTTACCTTGTAGTTGGGGAGTTACATCAGTACAGGATCTTTTTATTCATTACAGATCTAAATGAGTTCACGCCTTTATAAAGAATTAGATTGTGAAGATTACATAATTACATATTTGTCCATTTCAGGTTCTGTATAAAACTTGGTGTTCCGTAAAGCTGCCATTTAGAATTTTCTGTATGGTTCCAAAAACATTATATTGTTTAGCTTGACCTTGACCTTTGATCTGTACTTTTGCTTATTTTATCTTTTTTATAGGTTTCAAAAACCTCACCTAGGGAAACTTTGATAAATGAATTCAATATGCAGACAAGTGACCCAAAAGCTCCCTTGTTGGCAGAACTACTTCGGAAAAAGGTTAGTTGGGTCTCTGCATTTAAATGTTTAGCTTGTTTGAAAGTTCAAAAGCTGATTATTATCTTACATTAGGCATAAGGAAGATTTCTCATTATTTGAAATCTATTTCAAGATTCTTCTATGAAAACAAAGTTTTGGGGTAAATACCCACGTAAAACAACGTGCGTCCAATGAAGCGCGTTTTGGAGGGCCTATTCCGGGAATATATGGTCAATAGTCCAATTTGACTAAGGTTATCTTTCGTTTAAAATACCACAATTTGTCAAAATCCCCTCCCTTATTGAAAGTGGGCAAATTGAAATACTAACGTTTCCTTTTCTGAGGTTGCAAGCAGTTGCTCCTTGCTATGTTTTATTGACAAAGGCACACAAATCGCGAAATATTTTATGTTTTAAAGATAGAATAGAAAAGCTACACTCTTTTTTTAATAATACAAGTTACTTTGATAGAGAATGATGTACCGTATGTAATATACGATTTTAGTATAAAAGTTGTGTATTTCATATATTTAGTATATTTATAGCAAAAACCTTAAAAAACTTCATTATTTTCTTTATAGTCGGAAGTAAGAACAACCTCTCCTACATCACCAAGGGTAAGAACGGAATTTATTGAAAACAAACTTTTTTTCTTTGTGTACCTTCAATTCCTTACCTTCAATCTCTATTCTAAAATTTAAAACTCTAGCCTTTTTTATTTAACCATTTTTAGCATGCGAGCAAAATTCCTCAAAGAACAACTGACAAAAAACCGACACTGGACAGCAAAGAGTAAGTTTTCTCACAAGTTGAAAAATGAGAATGGTGCACGTGTCCCGAAGGCATTTAAAGTAGAATACAAGAGAGACGGATTCCTTATCATTCTGAGTAGAACTAACAGCCAGAAATGCTCTTGGGATTTCAACAAATAAGTGGTATAACTTAAAGCAAATGTTACTTTTCTTTATTTAGTAAAAGAACAACAGCCGCCCTTCAAAGCCCGCCCCTGGTCATTGACAATGAAGATAATGATATATTTGAAGAACTGGGCGTGTCACCCATTTCATATGATAAAAAAGAAAACAATAAATCTAGTCCAAGGTATTATTTTTAATATGCTTTTTATGTTAATAAAGTATATCCTGTAAAATTTAACTCGAAGCTCGAATCTCGGAATGTGAATGTGAATGTAAATTTATAAAGTAAAGATAAAATTATAAACAGTACCAGCTCATTAGAGAAATCAAATTAGAGAGATCCAACTACACTGTGGATTTTCACAAGTTATGTAAATTTTGCCCTAACTTTTCTTACAGCTGGTTAACCGGTGACAGTCCCAAGAGTAACGAAAACAAATCTTTGAGCGATACAAAACCAACAACAACAACAACAACAACTTCTAGACTTGGCTCATTAAAAGATGCACCACCACTGACAGGTTTAGGAAAGAAATCCTTCAACAATGAACCACAGATAGGTACTTCATTTAGTAATTTCAGAGTTCAAAATAAATAGAGCTGTGACTGAGTCTTAAGTTTGAATCCCTTGCGAGAATTACAGTGAAATTTGCCAATCATATTTCCAGTAAGGTAGGACCCTCATTGATAATAGTCCATGAAGAGATGAACTGAAAAAGCTATCCCGTACTGTATCCGCACCGAGGAAGACTACGATGCTGTAGTATCACCAAAAAATCACTTGAATTCTCAAAGGTCCAGAACACCAGAAAAGACCTTTCTCAGATGAAAATTGCAATAACAATGTAAACTTGGATTCTTTTCTCCATTTAGATGTTTTATCTCCAGAATGGGATGAACTGATAAATATTGATAAAAAGATCAGCGACCTTGGCTTTGGTAAGTAACTTTTCGGCGGATTTTTCATGTTAGACATTTCTTACTTTTCTGGCTGCTATGATTTCGCTTGTGGTTTCCCGTTTTTGAGGGCGTTTATTGAAGAAGTAGAAATTCATCAGCTGGGCGCTGTATTCGGATGGGGCCATTAATTTAAAAAATTTTGAGCTTTATTACAAATTAAAGCAGTACAAAATTCCTTTTAAGAGAAATGATATTAAATTGATTTTTTTAAATTGATTACCAACATCACCAAACCTGCAGCTGCATTGTAGCCGAGTGAATAGCCTTACGACTGCTCACTCCGCGCTTTTTTTTATTGAATCACTCTTATGGCTGGTACATGGGTGCTGATCATTACTATGAAGGCTTTGCCTGTGGCGTTGATTCAAATATATAGGCGTTATATATAGTAAGACTTCAGTTGGCATGTTTTATACAGGAATGCTCTCCATCCCAGTGCCTTGATAAACATGTTGATTTTCTTTAGAGGTTCCAGTTGAAGAAAACAGTCAAAAAAGTACACAAAGTAATAAAAGTAATACTCGGACACTGAGCAATAAAAATGGCGGAGAGAAAAAATCCTCCATTAAAGACGATTATAATTATGATGACGACTTCAATAGGTAAATTGATAAATCGATACTTCTGTTAAGCCTTTCATTACCTGTCAAAAGTACAAATTTTTAAAGGCCTATGTCTCAACAACTAAGTATTTTTAGACCATGGGTCCCAGTTTTTCTGAAAGTACGTTCAATTTAAGGTATAAATGGCTTGTTTTCAAACCGCCCTACCCTTTGCGACGTCTCGTAGAGCGATACAACGCCCGAACTTTTATGAATCATTTTTTGTCTAAAATGTACTCTTTTTTTGTTAATGAGAGGGTTTAGGATCCATGATGTCAGTAACCCATGCTTCATAGATTGGTCTTCGGTCGGCAAATAAATGTCCAAATGTTTGCAAAATCTGGAAATGTTTGGGCACTGATAGGGTTATAGAATATTGATATTTGACCCTTTGGCTCGATATAAGTCAGTCACAACATTGACATTTTAGTATATCCACATTGGAGGAGGGGGTTCCAAAGTTTCCCATTTTTAAATTTCGTGGATGACGGAAAAAAAGAGAATTCGCTTTAATTAAATTTCCTGCATGTCTTAGATTGTAAGGTCAATTTGAAACTGATTTGGAACGTTTGCAAATTATTTTCCTTTTCAGGAAAAATAAGAAATGATTAACCAGATAAGCAAAGTGGTAAATTATTGTGGTTTTCGCCAGAAGATTTCACAGTCAGCTGAAAAAAATTCGTTTGAATTAAACTTCTCGAAAAACCGACTTTTGCATTAACAAATTAATTACCTTAAGTGGATTTAATTTCGCGAACCCCCAAATTTTTACGTTTCGCGTGGATTTAATTTCGCGAATCGTCACATTCAAACGATTTCGCGTGGACTTATTTTCGCGAGAACAAAGAAGTTTGACGTTTTTTTTATAAACGGAAAAATTGAAGGAAAAAAAATAATCTAAATTTCAAAGAACGTGTGTTTAAAACAATAAATAACATACATTGGTTTAAAAATGCTATGAGATTTAGGCTTGTAATTCGGTCATCTACGAAAGTTTCTTCCGACAATACTTAAAACACCTTTTTTTCTAAGAGTGAACCCGTGTTAGGTAGAGGGCGTTCCTTTAATTGTCCAGAGTAGCTTTTTCCGGTCAACAACTCCAAATTTGAGCGTTTTTGGTTGCTTTTAAAAATGCATTTCGCGTGGATTTAATTTCGCGAATTGCCGATTTTTTCACATTTAGCGTGGATTTAATTTCGCGAAAAAGGCAAAAACTCGTGAAATTCGCGAAAATTAATCCACGCGAAAATTAAGCCACTTAAGGTACAAAATTAAATCTTAACACCGAAAACCGCGAAACTTTGTTCCTTCAAAGTACTTTTGTGAAAGGTCCGAAAATTATCTTAAAGTATCACTTTTCATTATCAATATGGGGTGCAGTTATTTTTATATATGTTTTTATTCTTTTTTTTAGCTCTGGAAAAAGTGATAATTTAAGTATAACGGAAGAAATTGACGAAAATTTATCCATCGGTTCATTTGGTAACAGTAAGGTATGCTATTCATCTTGATTTTTCAAACAAATTTTGGTTCCAACGTATTTTGGTTCCAACGTATTTAAAGCTTTTACTTGTAATTGTTGTAATTCTGCCATTGATACAATGCTGTTAGCGGCGCCTTTTATCAACTGAATTTACTGTTTATTAAGAATTCCTTGATTTCAAGTTTGAAATTTTTGCACATGCTTATTAGAATTTAGCTGTTTTAAATCTGAGTATTGTTTATAAATGTGCTGTTTATGAATATTGCAAAATAATTTTGTCTATTTTTTTAGAACGATGATCAAATAACGTCCGATCACACTGTATCGCAAATTAGTGAGACAGGAATAGACTATGCAGAGGATGCAGATTTCTACTAAATATTCCTACTTGATCGTTAACTTTATTTTTTGTGTGTATTATAGTGTTTTTAAAGATTTTTGTATAAATGATTGTGCTATTAACGTTATTCCAGACTTTAACGATATTCGTGTAGTTAATAATTCCATTGTTGGAATATTGAGTCTTGAATTTTTTTCTCATGCTTGTGTTGTGCTAGAGCTAAAATATTCGAAGATAGGTTATGAAAAGGCCATTCTCGTCAAAAGTCAACCAATGTCAAAGGCTAATTATGGACATTCGGATGAAAAACGACGCCCCTCCCCCCTTACATGGGTCATAGTGTCCCTAGATGCCTGCCTAGAGGTACCAAACAGGTCATAAAAGAGCTTTCACACATGACATACCTGACTTAGAATAACCCAAGAGCTGAGTTGATGCCAATAACCTTTTCACATGTGGGTCCATATCTGGTTGGTTAAAGAATTCAGCCTAGAACTTGGATTTTTTGCGTTCAAGACCATTTAAGGCGTTTGGTGGTGATAGCTTTCTATCACTGGGAACTCAGTGGTATTCCCTGCAAATTTTGTTTTTGTAAAAATTTCGTAGGGGCATACCTTAGATGGACAAACATTTCGAGCGAATTTTTCGTCGGACTAAATTTTTGTCGCCTCCGAAAAATTTCGTCACTTTTGCCTGACATTTTTTGTCCAATATGGTATGTAAGATATGTTTGGAAGAACAAGCCATTTAAGAATATTTGCCTCGATTATTCAGTGAGATTTAAGAGACTTTTTTACTAATGATATAATATAAGAACAAAGTGATTCGAGAAATAGTTGAAGCATCCTGGGTAAATTATAGCAAAAAAACACTAGCAATAAAATATAAAAAAACTCAAAATTCTACCTTTTTTATTTTAGAAATTAACACACAAAGAGATTGAACTATTTACATAAAAATCAAATGATACATGGCCAAAGCAATAAAGACATACTAATTCCCTGGATTTGAAAGATGGCGACAAAAGAGACGAGGAAAAGAAAACCTCGAAATGCTATTCGTTTGTTTATTGGGTACGAAGAGGACGCTGAAGTGCTAGTCAAGAAATTTATTGAAATGAAAAAGCAATACGAGTTCAAAAACACTGTAGACTTATTCTCATGGCTCATAGAACTTGGAGAAAAAGCTGGAAAACCTAGCAGTTTAGACAATATACACAATTCACAGAACCTTTCAACACCAGATCTTAAATCACCAACTGGGTTGGCCAACAAAACTAGTCGTAGGAAACAACAAACTCCGTTAAGAGCTAACCCAGTGAATAGCGCTTTATCGATGGATGAAAACTTTTATGGCAGTGATTCTGAAGAGGATGAAAATGGGATGGAAAGAGAATTTGATGGTTTTGGAGAGAACGGTTGTGTGGTAGTACAATCTGAAGAACCTTGTCTTAGTAATGGTGTTTATTCAAATGAAACTAGTATCGTCAAAAATGAGGAAATACCGATTGTAATACCTCATTAAACATAAATTAATTGAATCTGGTGTCAAATCTTTCTTTTAGGAAGCTTACAGATGTATGATATTCATATAGAAGTGCGGTTGACTTAAAGAGTTATTGGACATACCAATGTAGGGCAAGAAGTGAAGAAATGTTTTCGAAAACATGATTTGATATGAAAACTAAAGGAATTTGTTGAGCCAATGCTTTTGACGGATAACGATTTTCCAATATTTGGAAAAAATTTTGTTACCTCAAGTTACGTTTCCTTACTTAAACACACATACAATATTTCTTTAGCACATTAGGATTATTATGAACAATTTAAAATAGATATTTCTATTTCTTATAGTATGCAATAGGCTTTATTAATTTCAGAGTTTGGATAATGCTTGAAAAGTTGAGTTTCATTCTGCCTTGATAACACATAGAAAAGGTCCTTGCCACCAAACTAAGTACTAGTACATGCAAAAGGCCAATGTTGGAATGACCTTGCTGGAAATCTTTTTAACGTCGAGTCAACTTTGCAAAGTCTTAAGCGGAAAAAACGATTGGTGCAAGTGTAACTTAAAGGACCAAATTTGGTCGATTTTTAACAAAATTTTTGTTGTTCACATAATTTAGCCATTTTGAAGAAGAAATTACATTTTTCGCGGACACCTGGAAAATGATTGACTTGGCGTAGACATGATTTGGCGATTTCAAGGTGTTTGCGCCAACAACGCTAATTTTTTTCGCACAAAAATATCTCCGACTAAGGTACACTATTGTCTGTGTCCCAGCGCCGAGGATAGACAGCAACCGGCTTGCTTTTCATCTCCATTATCTAATTCATTTCTTATCTTTCTTGTAACAGTGTCATGTAAAATTTCAATTGGCCTGATAATGGTTGCATTCGGAAAGTTTTTTCATTCATGGAAGAAGTGTATGTAGAAGTATTGTCAATATTTGTCAAGATGTGTAATATAGTTAATAGAATTAGATTTTATCTTTCATCAAAATTTAGTAGTTTTTGGAATATAGGAATATGTCTTGAAGGTAAAAACTTATAGGTTAATTTTCGCCCAAAACCGAATTAAGTTCCTATTTTTCGCCACCGTATTTACAGCGTAGCGTGCGGTGAAGCAAAATTCCGATCTGAATATCATGTTACATACGCACGAAAATCTCTACCAAGGAGATCAAATTCATCCATTCCTTCCTCAAACGCATTGAAACAATAGAAATGGCGGCATAAAACAATATGTGTACGCATTTGTATAGACCTACATGGTGTCAAAAAATGCTTAATATCTCAATATAGATACATGTTCATAAAAAACAAAAACAAATTCGGAATTCGCAATAAATTTTGTATTGGCCTTCTCCCCCTCGACTAAGTACATGGTCGAGTGGTTAATGTTCTGGACGCTTAAACTGGAGTTCCGACTCCCTTGCTTGCGTTACGTTAGCGACATCTGCCAATTACTATTAATTCTGCATGGTGCCCTGAAATGTTTCCAGGAAGGCATTATCTTCATTGATAACAGTTGAAGAAGAACTGAAGCGGCTACCTTGGGTACTAATCACATTCATCATGAATGGACTTCTAGGTTGGTGGAAATATACTTAAATTTCAAGTTGATTAAAAGAATTTTTCAAAGATTATCCTTACAATATTCCTAAAATTCCAAGCCTTTGGATACGATTATTCTGTCGGATCATGTAAGGTTTAGAATATAAACAGTTATGTAGAAGAAGGTGAATGTTTCTAGGACTTGGTACATATACACGAACATTTTTTTTAATTTTTCATAAATAATTTGATTTAATTGAGTGATGATTTTATAGATATTATATAGTTTATAGATTATTAATTTACCACAATAAAAATACAAAAAGTAGGATTTAA
>JAUBWS010055346.1:6845-16876 GCA_032270445.1 Darlingtonia californica
GAATTTTAAACTTTAAAATAAGTATAGGTAAAATTCGACTCCGCCTTAATTACGCTTAATGTTGGGCCTTAATACAGCGTAGCTTCACAAAAGTGGAAACAGAAAATATAAACTACATTAAGAAATATCTGACATATCATTGTAAATCTCTTAATTATCTTTCAAGCGATGTCACTTTTATGAAAAATGAAGAAGAAGAGGAACAGGAGTTTTCAATTAGTAATTTATGCTTGATTTAATAATAAATCAAACATAAAAGTTACATTGATATGTTAGATATTTTCAGAAAATTACATTTAAATTTTCTTTTTCCACTTTTGTAAAACACACTGTTTATGCTTATTATTTTTATTTGTTATGTGTATAACTCACAGCTGCTGGAAAATATTCAAAGGCTTATTTATGCATGGAATATTGTAACGAGCCTTTATTTATATGCTGAAACAGAATAAAGTTGTTTTCTAGAATTGTGTCTCTGCATAAGATGTATTCATTTGTTTTGAACGAAACAAATTTGAATTTTACTGTATCTGATCGAATCAGCGTTTATGGGCCGTTCTTTGAAACACTTTTGCAAACAAGTTTTGTAATATAATATAAGAATGTGAACAATATCACTAGAATTTATTTAGACATAAATATCTTTTTAATGTACTGTGCATTTATTTGCTGCACAAATGTACAACCAAATTACAACCACTCTACATAAACGAATATGCATTTCTTTTATACAGAGCAAAAAAGGTGTCAAAGGTTTTGTACGAGATGCAATCAAAAAGCAACCAATTGGTGATGCAATCATTGAAGTGAAAGGACGAAATCACATGGTTCATTCTCATGAAAACGGTGACTTTTGGAGAATTTTATTACCAGGGAGATACGAAATAACTGCCAAGAAAGATGGTTACGCAGAAGAAAGTCAAACTGTCATCGTTCCAGAAGATGGCGAAGCAGCCGAAATTAATTTCAACTTAAAAAAAGCAACAGATTCAAACGATGGAGAGCAACAAGCAGCAACATCACGTACGTCGGAGAGTCTTGACATTGAAAGTCCACTACTCAAACAAATTCAAAATATCGATCAACAACTCATGTCAAACGCTGGTCAACCATGGCAAGGTGATCTACAACAGTATTCACCCGCTGTTTCTATTGATGGGATGGCCGCCCAGGGCGTTCAAAAACCAAGCGAAAATGATGGTCGTCATGAATTTTTTATGAATGCAAAAGATGATGATGATAATCAACTTATGATGAACGATTTCCAATTGGAAAAACAAGATTTTTATGATCAAAAAACTGATCTAGAAACAACTGATCAAGCATAGAGCCATTAAACTTTTAGATAACTCAACAATTTAAACATTTTAGCGCTAGTAGCTTTAGCAATCGAACCCCATAGACAAAGCTTTAAAAAATTTGATATATTTATTTAGTTTAAATAATAGGATTTTTCTACCATGATACTTGAAAAAGGAACGGATAAAAAACAACCAAAATATGGAAAATGTTTCCATCTTCATTTTGCAATTAATAGACCTGCCTGTGGTTCTGATTAACGAAAATTGTTTGAAAACCCAAATCACTTGATAAGAAGTTAAAACCAAAACAAAAAATTTTCTTGGTCAAAATAGCATTTCCAATGTGTTTATGAATTGAATATAAAATTTATCATGTATTACAAATATCATTGATTCAATGATGCATAAAAATATGTTAAAAATGTGTAGTATGTAAGAAGTTAAAAAACATTTTAACCATTTATTTTAAGCACTAGTTATTAGCCGACAAGGGAACGGTCCCATTTGTGAAAATTTCCGACAAGTAAAGGGTTGAGTCATTCCCATATTTCTGTTTGAAGTATTTTTTTACGAATGTCAAAAGTTTACAGTATAGAGCAAGATTTTCGACATTATTTAATTCAGTTTTTTTTTTCGAATTGCTTGTTTATTGAACAAATAGAGGCTCGGTACCTTTTCTAGATATTTATATATATAATCATTTAAAACAATTGTTCGTGAAGTAAATACAATAATATGCAGGGGTGGGAGAGAAAAATTTTCAAAATTTTAATTGCCATATTGATTTGCATTGATAAAAAATATTGATAAATCATCAAAAATATTGCTGATTACAAATTTTCTTAAACCCTAATATATCAATTTTTCTGATGTTAAAGGAACATTACCAATACATTGCTGCAATGCGTTTAAAAGTAGAATAGTAATAAAAAGGTCTGTTAGGATTTCGATTTATGTAAGCAAACCCTAAATTGGAAACAAATCAAATATTCATCTTCATACAATAAACTAACTAACGAAAACAATTTCTACATAATTTCTTTTTTGATAATTAAATAGAAATTTTAAACGAATCTGAGATCTGAGGTTTAATTGAACTAAAAGTTTCATATTCGTATAGCTGTTGTTCCAGGTTGTTCCTAAAAAAACCAAATCAATCTGAAAAATGAGTGGAAAGAAAAATTCAGATTGAAATCCTTAAAAATATTGAAAATATTGAAAAATATTGAAAATGTTACTAAAACCCCAAAATATTGAAATAATTGAAAATATTGCCCGCTCCAACCCCTTGCCATATTACATTAAAATAACACATAAATTAACGCGACCAGAAGCTTTTCACGTTAATTAGTAAGAGTTTCATTTACAAGTGTCACGTTAAATACATACTAAGTGTGCATTCATCATTCTACTCTCCTAAATTCACTTCATATAAAGTATTTCCAAAAATTAACAAATAAAAACTTATAATCTATAAAACCTGCTAAAATTACCATTCGCTTCTTCAAGTACTGACAGGTTCCTAGAAACAAGAACAAGAGATGATCAATTAATAAGAAAACGAGGAAAAATTTAATCTCATCACCAGACCCCTCCTTTTAATCTCCGAAGGGTCTGGTGCAACAGCTTATTTCGTGATAAAGTTACATGGTGATATTTTACCTGAATTGTATTTGGTTCCTCAAACTGAAAAAGAAAAAAAGAAATGTGTTAGAAAAGCGACACAAAAAGTATGTATATGAAAGGAAGAGTTGAAGGTCTGATGAAAAGATATCTAACTTTTCATTGATTAAAGAGGTTGCTATTTTTTGTGACAAACCTACGTGAACAATTAAACACAACCTTTACGCTTTCAAAACTTTTGCATTTCGGAAAAAAGCTGTAATTCAACCTTGATGCAAAGTTTGTACCAGCTTAACAATGCCGTTGAGAAGGTGTTGAATACAAGTTGAGATGAAAGAACTATTCAAAGAGAATTTTCGAAGAAACTTTTGTGACATTTTTACCTTTTCATAGTTAGTTTGTTCTCGATGTTTCTTCCGTTGATATCTTCCACCAAGTATTAAGGAGATAATAAAGAGGAGACCTCCAAGACCAATTAATCCATATTCACCGGCTTTTATATAAGTTTTTGGTTTCATTACTTCATCTTTGAATTTTTGTGCATTTGGTTTATCAATCGTCGAAAACTAAGAAAAATAAAGAAGATGCGACAAAATCATGTTTTTCATGAAATAGGTGGAAGAAATAACACGTGACAAACCTCGTGGATGTATAAGATAGGTAACATATTACTCTCTGATGCAAAACATTCAGGTTTTCTGAAAATGATAAAAAAAATCCGTGACACGATCAGAAAAGAAATAATGCGTTATATGTACGCTTCTTGTTAAAAGAATATCTTTCATAAGAAAATTGAGTTTAACCCTTTGGCTACACTGTTTTAAAAAAAGTGAAAAATTTTCAACACTTTTCAAACTTTTAACCTGAACTTCTGGACAGTGGATCTAGATAAACTAGTTAAGATTGATATCAAAAGAAAGCTTTTTTTTTGTGCTCTTTATTAAGGTAATGGATTTGCAAAGACATGGTAATTTGGTCAAATTTGGACACTAAATGGTGTCTGCCGGAGTATCAGTGTTAAGAGTTCAAAAATCTAAGACATAGATATGGCCTTATAAATATAAACTCAACAGAAATTAACTATCACTTAATTAAAGCAGTTTGTCCTTTACGCGCATTAATTTTTTGACGCTATTGCAAAACAACCAACAATTTCTTGGAAACGCGAAATTGCTGTTAATTAAGTGACTCATTAATTTTCTGTAATATGGGTAAAACACTACACTGGCACTAAAATCATGAAACAAATCCAAACTATCAGGTCCATTTTTTGGAATTCTTTATAAAAAAATATTATGACACTTACGTAATGAAAGGGACTTTTTGAGCGTTAATATTAATTTGAAGTCTTTTATGAGCATCCATGACAATACCTGTAGTCTAAATACGAAAATGTATTAATAATGTATTAATAATTGTATATAAATTCCAATCTCTTATTTCATATTTATTAGAGTATTCTGTTTTGAAAAATAACACGACTCCTCATCTAAGCATTGAATTTGTAATCATAGATTTTCTCCCCTCCTATCAAATTTTAAAACTTTACTTTTCTTACCGGTTCAACACTAAGATAGGTTTCATGAAGTTTTTTCTGTGGATTCAAACCATCAATAGCTTCCCACAATGCTGGATACCCTTGGTAAAAATGTGGTGACGACATAAACGCTGGTGGATCTAACAAATTAAACAACATATCAAATATATAGTATCATGAAAGTTTTATATTATTCTTAAGCTTTTTTTATTGAGTTTCATTTGAAGATATTCCAATGGTAACAAGAAATCAAACTCTTTTTCAAACATTCTTTTATGCTTCCAAAACTTCGTTTCAGCACAAATATTAGTAGTATTTTTAAAAATAAAACGATGTTTTTTAATTTTATGTTTACATGTTTCGACTATACCATGGCCTTCATCAGAATATGCTTCTACACACTTGTATCAAGTTGAAATAGACAAAAATTTTACTACATCATGCCGTATAAAATACAAATTATACATGGGAATTAGAACAAAAAACAATAAATTAAATTATTTTATGATAAATATATGAAGTTCGTTTACAGTCAAGTGTACTTTCACTTCACCGAAATACGTAAATATAAAATTGATACCAAGAATTTTAGTAAAACTTTCAAGTGTTATTGTCCAATTTACAAGACATGCCCAGGTACCGGTCCATGGTCAGCATATAGATTATGTCTAAAGATTGGGAAAATCTTGACAAAAATTGAATAGATGACATATTTCCACTTACTTCCAGTCTGACATTGCCCAACAGGTAAGAGACCACTTCCATAGCAAACACCTTTAGGATCACAAAATGCTCCATTGTCCGGGTTTCCCGTATGATTTTCAAAGAGTTTTGGTAAAGTTGAAAATTGGTACAGTTTTATGTCAAAAAGGCTCGTCTCTCTTTCGTAATTCAAGTATAAAGATCTGGAAATGAAATCAAGAAAAAATTATTTTCTTAACAGCTTCTATTTTCGACGAGGGAGAAGTTTTTCCACCTCTTGAATGATGTGTTTATTTCTTGCCTGATTTATCAAAATGACGAATACATCTTGGTAAACTAGAAAATTCGAAGTAAGTTTTTGCACACCATCAGGGTTTGACTCTTATAAAGGATACTGATCAAGGAACGCACCTGCATAACTGAGACACGAAGATGTATATTGGTTCAGATTTCCCGAGGAAAGGTTTGAAGCGGGATCCATCTGAAAAAAGGAAGAAAAAGTGATGTATTAATAACAGAAATTATATATTTGTGAAGAAACAACTTTTTATTCTCACATCCTGATGCAAAAAAGGAGTGTGGAATTCATTTCGAAAGATTTATCTCGGAGAAAAACTCAAGAATAAAGACCAGATCTTCAAACTTGGATTTTTGCTTTTTCGAAAAGTACAATTTTAAATTTTCCGTAATGTACCTCAAATCACACAATGCTAAATGTTCAGCCAAATAATGGAATAAGTCATGAAAACAGTATGATGGACATCTGTAAGGTGGAGAGTGCTATTCCAAATCAAGAACATCAGTTTGAGGTGGACTCAAACCTTTATGCTCACCTCCATGCTGGAGATACACAATGACAAACTGGATTGACGCTATTAACATCTTGGCGTCGAGCTATCACAGGACTTTGCAGTACTGATGAGACCTAATAAGGTCGAAACCGGTCTATTGCTGTCCTTGTTAATCTCCAGCACTGAGTTGAGCATAAAGATTGGACTTCATCTCAAACTGATGTTCTTGATTCATGAAAACATGTTTGTTTTCCAAATTTTTCCAAAGAAAGAGATTTTACCTGTTCCGTTGATCATATTTCCATATTTTCCATGCCAGAAATTTGTGAAGGTATTACCATTCCATAAACCAGTAGAACTGTCATAGAAAATATTTTATTTTATGATATAATATCCCTACACTCCTAACAGGCTTTCTATTTTCACCTATTAACCAACAAATATAAATAATATCAAAGGTTAGTAGTTTAGTTTCTCGCTGAAACTATGGCAAGGAGACAAGCACGACTCTTGAAATGGAGAATGCACGCTTCTTATCATTAAGAATTAACTATATACTTTAAAATCTAAAAATAGTTCAGGGTTCTTTTAAATTCCAATAAATATCAACATTATGGAAGGACATTTATTAGATGTTTTGCCCTTCAAAAAAATCATTTGCACATTCTTAAGTGTTTTACATGGAGGATTACAATTTTACCTACTTTGCGCCCCTCCATTTTAAAGTCTCCATGACATTCTCGATATCCTTTTTTCCTGTTAAAATTGTCATGTTCCCACCAGCTAGTGCTCCAGCTGTCCCGTTTTGCTGAAAAGATAATAACGGCATACTATTATTAATAACTGATTCTGAAGGCTAAAGTTTCTGGTTAATTTTATTTGGAATGATGATCTTTATATTGAATTCCTGACCAAGTTTAAGCGGTAAAAGATTAGCCTTCATATTGCAAATTTGAATATTTTTCTCAACCGCCAAAATTAATTCTCGCCAAAAAGAAATAGTCCTTCCAAATTTTAAAAATCACTTCAAAAGTTGAATATAATGCTAAACAACTGCGATTTTCACCCTGTTCCTAAAAGGACTTTCCGCCAAATTGTGCTCGATCGATCTGCCAAAATTTCTTTCTTTAAGGTATTTGAATAAAACCGTCAAAAGAAATGGACCTACCTGTAGTGCTACAAATGGATTTACTTTAAGATCGGGAATAAGTTTCTTGATAAATTCAGGTAAATAACTTTCAATGTTGTCTATCACTTTATCTAGACTGGCAATAAACGGGCTGTCGTATCCCCAAAGGACTTTATGTACAGGCAATGGCATAAACATTGTGTAAGTGTCTTCGGCATCCAAGGCTGTATTCAAGACTCCCATTGCAAATTGTTTGATATAAGACGAATCCTTTGTGATATTAAGACCTTTCAGCTTATCCAAAACTGTCTAAAAATAATGAAAATTCAATGAAACGTATAAATAACACCGGAATAAACATCGGGATGAGTAAATTCATTGGAACCATCCAAGTTGCAGTCAAATACTCTCATTTCAATCTACCCGGATTGATTAAGAAACAAGAACTACAGGGAGGGCTTTCGCTAAACCTCCTGAAAAATAAAGAAAATTGCCCGAAAAAATGTAGCAGAAAATGTATAAGAAAAAAATCCAACCAAATTTATAGGTATTCGCTATGCGTCAAATCATCTTTACATTTTCATCATATTTCATAGCATACTGACAGCTCAAAATGGTAGCTGTGATTGTAAACAAATCTTAATCCCACCAGCTCGTCCAATTCAAACTACCTTTCGTTATCATTTTCTTATTTAACAATGCGATGTAATCAATGTTACAAAAACACGTATACAACAACGGATACGATATATGTAGTTCTTGTAAAAGAATGCATTTATTTTCCTAGACCGGGCAATAAACGGGATAATAATTTGAGCGAATGTACGGATGAAATACAAAGCCTTCGGGTAATTTGTGACAGCCTCGCTGACACTCGGTCTTAACCATCACCCTCGTGCTTTGTATTTCTCCGTACTGTCGCTCAAAACAGTTATCCCATTATCATTTACCAAAAATCTTCGTTAAAAGAAGAACTCATCTTTAGTCGAACGCCGCAATAAAATAAGGGTTTGAGACAAACGTTTTCATTTTATCTTAAGAAAAAAAAAATGGTGGATATTTCGGTACTAAGAAAAGCAGACTGACCATGACCGCCAGATTTGGTGTAATGATGACATCGTCTTCTGAACAGTTGACACATGATGTTTCTTGATCAAAAATAAATGTATTATCTTGAAGATAAGTGATTTGATATTCGTCTTGATCCAATACCTCGTTCACACGAATTTCTCTACATAAAAACAAATTTCAATTCTTCACTTTATACAGTAGTTATAAATATGGAAATATGGTTTTTATGATATGTTATGCTTTCATGAAATAGAATTTATTATTTTTATTACAGGTTCATGCTTTGTTCCATGATAAACCTCTTTACACAAAAATCGTTTAAAAAACAGTACAATTTTAAATTCAAAGTTTTAAAACAACTAGTCTCTATATTTTTTCGGAAACAATTTTTAAGAAACAGTTGAAAATATTTGAATGGTAAGTCAACGAGAGATATTGACAATAAATTTAGTCATAAGACCAGTCATGTTTACTTATAATGTGTAGTACCTAAACAAAGTTGATAAAATACTAAAACCTGAAGTTGGTAGAAAAAACAACAGATAATCTCAAAAACTTCTTTACATGCAAAATCAACGACCTGGTAGGATGGGTCATGATCCTTTACCTTTTCTTAGTGAGATTGCAAAAATTGCGAAAAAAAGTCGTATGCTCAGTGGGACCCCTGATTTTATTTATAGATACGCAGATATAATAAAATTTGCCAGTATAGCGCCACAAACTTGAACGGGGGCTTAAGATTGAGTCTAGTGACGTAGTAGGATTCACCATGATCTGTGTACTCGTGAAATAGATAGGAATAAAAACCAAATCTCGGAACAAATAATAGATTAGAAAGCTTTTTAATTTTAGATGAATTTATTCAATGGAAAAGACTAGCAAAGGCATTCCAGACATACAACAAATACATAACGATAACGTACCTGTACGAATACGGTCCAAGTTGAACGACTTTTGGTTTTGTTTTTTTAGTGATGACATCAAGAAAGTTTGTGTAGTTGAAAACATAGAATTGCATATATACTGTTGTAGGTGGACTAACCCAGCTCTTATACGCTTCGTTACCCCCTTCTGAATTATATTCCATCACCAATTGCTAAAAAGTTAAACAAGTAAAGAAATTCTTACACAAAAATAAAGAAACAGAGAATTATGATATCAAAGTTCCATCAAAAACCCATTAATCAAACAAAAGAAAATCCGAATTCTAAAAAGGTATACAAATCCAATGCCGAAAGAAATTTCAATGTTATTGATTTTCTGATGACTAATATTTTTCTAATATACAAACAAGTATATACTAGTTTAATATCATGTAATGTGTTATTTTCTAAATGTGAATTAATGAATTTCATAACAATGTCTATTTTTCAATTCCTTTGTAACTACACTTATGTCTCAAGTCCGAATTTTATCCAAAAATTTTAAGAATAAAATAGCCCAGAAACCTCAATTCTAAATTTAATATAATGCAGAAGTTACATTAGAAACACATTTAATCAATGAGAAAAAAAATGAACATTTTACCTTTTTGACAGTATCTTTATAAAAATTTGAAAGAAAAGGAATTGACCCTGCTCCCAAACATATCAACAAAACACCAAACACAACAAATGTTGCTATGGTAACTACAGGTGTACAACATTTACACCGGCCACCAGATTTTCCCATTTCTTATTTAGGGATCTGAAAAAATAAGGTGTTTAGAAAATCAAACAATCAAGCTTTTCTTTATCCTGAATTTGTAGAACTTGTGTACTCACTCAGTTTGTAAAACTTGTGTACTCACTCAGTTTGTAGAACTTGTGTACTCACTCAGTTTGTAGAACTTGTGTACTCACTCAGTTTGTAGAACTTGTGTACTCACTCAGTTTGTA
>JAUBWS010055357.1:0-16876 GCA_032270445.1 Darlingtonia californica
AATTCAATCAGAAAATCGGAAAAGTTTGGGATTTTCACATGGTGGTTTGAAGAATCTGTATCCGCCCCTGATCACGAGTCTTACGCCTCGCCATAAATTGTATTATATTCTTATCTCTCCTTTACTTTAAGTTGTGGAAGTTGAAATTTCGCGATGAATATTTGAAAGTCATGCTGGGTGTTGGATCATTAAGTGTTAATGTTAACAGTTTAAAGATCTTGATGAACAAAAAAAATATCAGATATGATTTCTTCGAGTCGGCAGCAAAAACATTGAAAAATTTTGGTGAGTGCATTTAGATATCCTCAGGTTAAATTATCTTACTTGTCTCGATTAATAGGAGATATATACATTGATTCCCAATAAAATTTAAAATTCCCTACACTGCATAGAAATCTTAAGTTTCTGAACAATTTGACACAGTGAACATATCTGATCGTGCCATATTTTCAATAGTTAGTTGCACTAGTATTCTGTTCCAAACCAGTGTTGGTAGACCAAGTGTATAGTTAAAACACTGGTAACTAGTCTGCCGTGAAACTTTGGGATAAGAAATGAGAAGAACGGAATGTTGATACAAGTTTAATATTTTAGAATTAATTCGACCTTATACAATTCTTTACCTTCAATATGACGTAACAATAATAGTTTATCTCCTACAATTATTTTTTACAGGGTTTGATGGAATTGATGTTAACTGGAACCCACCCCTCAACATTGCCAAATCCTTCAAATTCAAATTCACCTTATTTTGCAACGAGTTGAAAACTTTCTTCAAATCCAAAGGACTATTGGTGTCGGCAACACTATCTGGCGATATTGTCGTTATCGACAACTTTTACGAAGTCGATAAGATCACAAAAAGCCTCGACTTTATCAACGTGTTGACGTATAACTATTACGACAAGACGTCGACATTTGCTGCACACAATGCCGATGCTCGATCAAGCAGCAGCCGATACGACAAGACCGTCGACAACACCATGCAACATTGGATTCGAAGAGGTGCCAACACCAAGAAACTCAATCTTGGTCTTGCTACATATGGACGAACATATCAATTGAAACGACCTTCGCGTGATTGGAAAGTCGGTTCTCCTGTATATGGAGGAGGGTATCGTGGTGATTATACCAAGACAAGTGGTTTATTAGCTTATTTCGAGATTTGTACAACACGATTTGAGAACCACGTTTGTACTGAATCGAGCGTTGTCCGTGCTCCATTTGGTAGCGATGGGAAGATGTTTATCGCGTATGATGACCCAGAAAGTATCCAGTACAAAGTCAAGACATTCATGATGAAATACAACTTGAAGGGTTTTATGATATCTCATATTGGGTATGATGACTTCGATGATCGGTGTGGCCATGGGACATTCCCTTTGCTCAAAGCTGCTAGACAAGCATCCAGGCAATCAAAACAGAACCTTCAATTCAAATGTAAAGACATTTACGCCCCCGTTCCGACATTTTCCACCTCAATTACAACAACGACAGGACCAAACCCGCAAAATGGAGAAGACCTCAAAAAAACTAGAGACAGTTCAGGCACACAGCTGAAATTCTCTAAAATGGCATTTTTAACAGGTTTCATAGCCGTCATGGCCATATTATTATAAAATATTTGAAGGCACTGAATAATTTTGTATATAAACCATACTGTTTACTAAAATGAAAAGAAGACTTTTTTAGAAGAAATTCGAAACATATTTTGAAGATGTGTGTCTTTTGTCCAGTCTACGCTATAGGAATTTGACCTTTTTCTTCGCTTCTGATCTGATACCAATAAACTCTTTTCGGAGCCGTATAAGCCTAGATATTAACGAGAGACTGGCCTTCTCGTTTTTGAAGAAGCAAGAATGGTTATCTTACTTGGCAAAACATAGGACTTGTAGTGTAAACACAGCTGTTGTTATCGACATTTGCGTTGGTGCAAAGATCGAAAGCAACGGTTAACCCTTTGGCTACAATGTATTTTTAAAAAGTTAAAAATTAAAAAATTATGAGAACTTTAGGTCATTTCTGAATGGTTCAAAAGATATGGGCTTCCCGATAGGCTTCCAAAGACATAGCGGTATTTTAGTTGAATTTGGATGCATATATAATGCGTCTTCGGGCTCATAGGGTTGAGGAAAAGTAGTTCAAACTGTTCAAACTAGTTCATTTTAGTTAGAAATGAAGCACGAACTTATAAATAAAAATTTCTCAATAACCTTTTCGCCACGCTGTGTTTTTTAAAAGAGTGAAAAATTTCTAAGATTTTTTTTATACTTTTCGAACTTTCAACTTGAATTTCTGTACAGTGGATTGAGATAAACTAAATACGTTTGGTACCAAAAGAAAGCTCTTTTATGCTCTTTAAAAAAATTGCGGAGAGCTTGAGGTCAATTCTGAATGGTTTGGTTATGGGCTTCCAAAGATATAGTGGTATTTTGGTCAAATTTGGACGCTTATATGTGTCTTTAGGGCTCTAAGGGTTAATACTACTAGAGTAAGAGCAGTAGCGTTTTGTGAGGACATAAATCAGTCATGCATAGTTATGAGACCGTCGCTTTGAAATACGAAGTATTATTTCAAATGCAGGCAATCATCAGTGAATCACACTGCAACTTAAGCTTTTTCGTGGTATATATAAAAGAAAAGAAAACTGAAGGGAGGAAAAATCGCCAATGACTGAACGAGTAAATTTTGCTGGAATTCAACTTTGCAATTTAAGAATTTCAGGTTTCCCAAAAATCATCAAAAACAGTTTAATCAAAAGGCTGTGCAAAAGAATTTCACTGGAACCATTGTTCGATAAAGTATCACTTAAAAAAAAAAGTTTCGCGGGAATTAGATTTCACAGATTTAACGAGTTCTTGTCAATCTCGCGAAAATTGGCTACCTTTTAGCAATTTTGTCTTCAGAACTTATTAAATTCTCAGAAAAGTATTTATTAACTACATTTAGTCAACTTCATTATCAAAACTAATACAAATTGAAGACAATACATATGAACTCCAGCCATTTGCAGCATAGTTACACGAAACGATGTGCAGGGGCGGATACAGACTCTTCAAACCACCATGTGAAAAACTTTTCCGATATTCTGATTAAATTTCCCCAATTCTTCCCGAAATGTCTATAAAATTTTCCCGATTTTGGAAATTTTAGACTACTTAACTGTGTGAAATCACAACTTTCACATAGTCTCCATCCGCCCCTGATGTGAACAAGAAAAAAGCAAACAAGATTAATCCAACAAGCCTATGGTGGTAAATCCAACGTCATTATTCGTCAGAAAAAATTATTTTCCATGGCAAATTATTGGAAACTTCAAATTTAGAAAATTCGCGAAAAAAAAATTACTACGAAAATCTTGGTTTTTAATAGGAAAATTATTTCCATTAATAAGAAATTTTTAAATCTTCAAAATGCAATTTTTTCCACTTTTTTGATGTTCTCAATTCATACCTAACTGAAATGAACTGGTTTGAACAGTTTTTTAGTTTTCACTACTTCCCCTTAACCCTTAGACACCGAATGAAGATAATTTTCGTCCAAAATTGACCAAAATACCACTATGTCTTTGGAAGCCCATAACTTTTAAACAATTCAGAATTGGTCCAAACACGCCACAATTTTTTTAAAGAACATAAAAGGAGCTTTCTTTTGATACCAAACTTAACCAGTTTATTCCATTCCAGTGCTCAGAAATTCAAGTTGAAAGTTTAAAAGTTGTAAAAAAAACCTTGCAAATTTTTTTACTTTTTTAAAAAACACAGCGTGGTGAAAGGGTTAAACCCTTAAAGTGAAGATCCCGCATATATACCATAGAATGAACAGAATGTGTATTTTACAGAACCCAAAGTGCCTTCAAGTGCCCATAACTCCTAAACCAGTGCAAAGTGCTTAGTACAACACCAGATTTTTTTCTCAGTACTTTCAATTCGAAGGATTGGCGATTACCGCAAATAGTGCTAAAATGTCGCTAAACGTGTAGGTTTTATCGCAATCCTTTTTCATTTTAGCGCAAGCCATCGCTAAACACTAAGTTTTAGCGGTAGCGCCTTGCGATAAAACTAGCGCAAGATTTCTTAGCGAAAAGACTAGTGCAAGATCTAGCGCAAAGGCTAGCGATTATCGCTACGCTTTGAAGGAAGGTCGAGACAAATCCAGTTATCGAGAATGAGTGTATAAAAATGCAAGGCGTGTTGCAGGTATCCTGTTTGAGGAACTTTCTGAGCTGGTCTGGCTTGAAAGTTGTGTGGAGGATAGAACTGTGTGCCTTTGATCATCAAATATATAATTACTCGAAAATCTGATGTTAGTTTCTAGCTGTTGAGATGTTTTTTTCGGTTATATGAAGGATGATTCTTCGGAACTTTTTTAGATATAAAGAAAGGTAAACACAACGAATGCCAATTCAATGTAACAAATAAGTCTTCTAACAACCATTTTACTGTCATACCGTAAATGATCTATTTATAGCGCCTTCTCTCGAATAAGCGCTCCCCTTTTGAGCGAAATATTTTTATTAGCGCCTCTCTCGAATATTATTTGTTCATGTTAGAAAAGAAAAGACACTTGAAAAATAAAATAAGCACAAAACAGCATAATAAACTGTACAAATTAGTATTTTTGCTGTCTAGAGATAAAGAGCTTTACAAAAGTAAAATTTAATGTCAAAGAAACGTGAAATATAAAAAATAAATTGCGGAAAGAGGTAAGTACATACACGATACAGTTATGGAATGAACCCTGAATACTTGTGAAAGGTACACGTGAGCTTTAGCTACTTAACAAAATGAATAAGCAGCCTTAGGCTTTAGGTAGAGGCACAATCTAAACTAAGTTTGTTATATTTTTTTGACTCATTCAAAATATTATATAAAATTTATATAAAAAGAAAACGTTCAATTACATCAATTTTACCTTTCTTCGATACAGAAAACCCACGCTCTGTCTGAAATTCAAGGAAAGTAACAACTGATTCTATCATTGATTAAGAAGAGTTTGTTTACCTTGTTTCAAACTTCTCTAAATGTTTTGTACACAGTCAATGCCTTAAGCACCATGCAGTTAAATACAGGCCAAAAACATGACAGAAGAAAAAATCAGGAATTTTTGCTATTGGCTTATTATTGAGTTTCTCGAACAGGAAATGTGAAATCACTGGGGAAGGCCATGGCAGAAATGTTGGTTTATTATATAAGATTTCTTGCATATTCACAGAAAAGAAGAAAGGCTCCAGTTTCTGCATTCCTCGTTTACCGGAGAGGCTGGATACCTTTTAAAACTTCCGCTGAAAAGATGCTGTTTATGGATCGAAAGATATAATCTATAAAGTTTAAGTGTGTGAAAGAAGACGAGGGAGGAGGAGGCGATTCAGCTTGAGAAGACTGGAATGACTGAGAAGAAGTAGCAGGCGTGAAATGGCAAGAAGTGGTAGAAGGGGTAGAAAAAACGATAGAATAAGTGGAAGAAATTTTTGTATCCAGTGTCTCCATTTGTTTTAGAAGATTTTCTTCCATATCTTTATAATCTATAAATAATTGAGGCTTGGAACGCCTACGGTTTACTGTGGTCTCAAATTGCTTCATTTGGCCACAAATAAATGCCTTTTTAATTTCTTAAAATATCCTTAATGTCTTTTTAAGGCCTTTCATTTGCAGTCACGAATTCATTTTTTTTTTACTCTACAAGTATAGGATGAAGGACCATGATCTTCAGGCTAAAAAACACATTCAAAAATTTACCTTACTCAACAGTACCGAATAATTTGGGGGTTTGGAAAATTTTTCCTTTTTCGCGAGCATTTATTTCTGCGCACTCCTATTTTTCTTTAGTGTGAAAAATAGTTGTTAAAATCCTTTTTTCATTAAAAGATTTTTTATTTGAGAAAAAATTAGAAGTATACTTTCACGAGTATGAAGGCTCTTGCATAGCCTTTTCGTTCGTGGTTTAGCTTATAATAATTTGCGCACGAGTTAACGTTAAAAATCTCACCGACGTAGCTAGCATTACAGCTAGCGCAATAAGATTTGTAAACAACATTAGTTTTCAGTGATAATGAGGGGCGATCTTTAAGACTAAAACGGCTGCCGATTTGGAAAGAGGTGAAGATAATTTGAATTCTAGTCTCTTTCTTACAGAATTAGCTCACCAATTATTTGATACGTCTACTTAAGCGATTAGAGTATTCACCAATGTAAGGGAGTTTGTAAAATCAGGGAAGCTCAGAAGTTGATTTTTTCCTAACTAAGCATCAATTTACTATCAAAACATTCCTTAATGCACTTATCAATCAGATATGGAGGAAAATAATTTTTCTGTAATATTTCTTTCATTTTCAAGAAATTTGTGTGAAGATTGTACTAAGTACTATTGATCTTAAAAGCTCTATCAAGAAGTGTTCGAATCAAACCAACTTTATACCTAAAAGGAGTAAAAGTAGTCAAATTCTTCAGGAGAATTGTAAAAGTCTTCTTATAAAATGTAGTCATATCAAATGATGTAGGTGTGGCTGTAATTAACACATCAAGAAAGGAAATCACATGATCATAAGTAAAACGAATGTTGTGATGCTGTTCATTAATGAACTCAAAAACTCTTTGTATAATCACTTTCTGTTTCAAATAGACTAAAAATGTCACCTACGTAACGTCTATAAAAAACAACTTTTTCAACCAGATACTTTCATGATGACCTAGGAATAAAATTGGCAGGGCTTGGGCCAATGGTGAGTCCATGGCTACATCATCTACCTGATCGTATTATAAAGTCGTTATATGAGAAACGACTTTGCTTGGTTGCAAAAACACAAAAAGCTTTCGTAACTGGGGCTTTCCCAATTCCCAAATCAAGTCTTTCAGTCATTAGTTCTGCAGCTAGTTCTATGGTTTTACTTAGAGGGATGTGAGTAAAAAGGCTCTCAACATCGACTGAAATCATAAACTTTTCAGAGTTACGTACCTTTTTGAGATCCATAACAAAGCTTCTTTTCAGGGACAAACACCACCTTTTCATGTAATATAATTTTGTAAGTGATTTTTTCTTTATGCGTCGTGTAAACTTTGTAAACATCTGTATTTTTAACAGTTCAGTTGTAACATTTCTCTTACCTGATGATGACTGCTGACAGTCGAAACATGTCGTTTAAAATAAAAACCGTTAACTAGTTGAAGCTTAACATGATAAGCTAAAAGAGCTTTCCCAGGAATGCAAAACCCTTAAAAGGCTCAGTATAAATTGGGTTCATCTAACATTCATAATGTTTTATTTCCTCTCTTAGCGCTTAGCGAAATAGTAAAGTAAAAAATGCCAAGTCTTAACACTGTTTTTTAACCCTCATAATTCGCTGTATTTTTAAACCTTTGCGTTCAAATATTCACTTACTCTCCTTGTGCTTAATACAAGGTAAGTTTTTAAATTAATAAGCAGGGGGGGGGGGGGGATTCGTAAAAAACGTGTTTTTACGTTACAGTGATTGATGAGACAAGAGCATTTTATGTGCTTAGAATTCTTCAAGGAACAAATGTTAACAGAACTAAAAAATAACTAAAACAAGTCTCTAATCAAACAAATTTTGTCTTTTGGGAACACCTGCCTGCCATTCTACTGCATATGCACAAAAATTATTAAACGTGGGGGTTGGAAAATGTGGCTTTTTGAAGATAACTTTTGAACCAGTTAATATTTTTGAATGAAATTTGCTATAAATCTTATTTGTCATCTTTTATCAAAATTATGTCATCATACTATGATGTTATCACATGTTATGACGTCATCAAAAATGACCTATTTTTAGTATTTGCATTTTTTATCTAGAAATCTAGTAATGAACGCTTATTGCTCCAAAACTTTGGCAGTCACTTAGTATTAGCAAACTGTGACATATGACTCAATTTTTTGACCACCTGTCACAGGTGTGTATTTTACAAGACCAAAAAAAGGTAAAAATATAACTTTGAACGATTGACTTGACCTACATTTGGGCTAAAATGTCACTTTGTGATAAGCCTTTGTGAGTTTTGACATTTATGGCCAGTTTCACAGCTGATGTTTATTTTATAGATCGAATTCAAAGCATTCGAGAACTAGAGAACCAGTAATGATTTCGAATTGAAAATTTCACCAGTGGTATATGTTGGTAATATAAGGTCATAGTGAAGGTATCAGTAGTCTAATTTTGTAAAGATATATTAGTGGTCCAAATATCAAGTCTTTAATCCTTATAGTTCTTGAGATCCTAGGGGCGGGGGGGTGTTGACTCACACTCCTCCGCCCTTAATGCTTGGCCTATAACAAAATAGGTAAATGCTCAAAGGGTTAAGGAGTTAGCTCTTATAATTTTCAAGAAGATGTTTTTCATGAACTTATTCTCCGTTTTGCTTTATACAATTACAATTCAAATATTTTATTCATATTTTGATATCTCTTGACTATTCTTACCATTTAGTCACTTGATTGAAATTGTATGGATAAGGTGGATGTGTCAGGTCTTTACAAGAGGGGACCCGTAATTTTTTTGAAAAGGGGCTAGGGGAAGGGGGATCAAATAATAAAGGAGGAGTTAAAATCCATTACTAACTATGAAGTAAGCAACGGCTTATGGAAGCCCTGCGGACCACGATAGGAAGTTCTAAATTTTATCAATTACTACTTTCATAATAGCCATTATTAGCTGTCGGTTCACTCCCACTTTCCAATTTCAGACATTATCAAAACCAAGGAGACCTTTCATTACTTTAAATGGCCACTCCAGGGTTTGTACAAGTTACAATTTTGTCTGGTAACTGAAGAGAATGTTATGAAACTTAATCATTATTGTACGGCCTGGTAGAACACAATTCATTTCATAAATTTCTGACATAAATTTATGTTATCGTTAGATTTAAATTTATATGCAAAAAAAATGAATATTGATTATATGTTCGCTACTATAATTTAAAAATTTCAAATATTGAAAATAGGTCACTTTTTGATGACATCATAAGATATCGTCATAGTATGATGGCATAATTTTGACAAAAGTTGACAAATAAGATTTATTGTACATTTGACAAATTTCATTAAAAAATATTAACTGGTTCAAAAGTTATCTTCAAAAAGCCACCAGGGGTTGTTAACACCCCCCCCCCCCCCCTTAAGTGCTCAAAGGGTTAAGGTACCCTCCCCTCTTCCTTTCTTCACTCTTTCTAGACGGAACTTTTTTTACCCTGTTTCGCTAAGAGAAGAAATAAAACATTATGAATGTTAGATGAACCCAATTTGGCCCTTTTAGGGATTTTGCATTCCTGGAAGAGAAAGCTCCCCCCCCCCCCCCCCTGCCTAATGCTATTATCATTAAACTTAGTGCACTTATAGAGCGCATTTTTGAAATCTTATAAAGAAATTTCTTATGATAACATTATTAATCATGTGACAACGTCGTTTCGTTTAAAATCCGACTTTCCGGACAAATCATCCAGGTTCAAACAGAAATGGTAATAATTTATGCACACCAGGGTTCGTCCACGAGTATGCTGAAAATAGGCAGGCTTGAATTTAAGAAAAAATACAAATACAAATTTAAACCATTTTACTATTTCACGGATCATTTTCCTAAAAGCAGTATCAAAATGATTTATCGCACAGCAATTTTAATTTGTTAAGCTATTATCGAGATTTGTAGAAATTCTTAGCATTTTCTAGCTTTTAACTGAAAAAAATATGACTCCATATTTACTATCTGTAAAAAGGAAAGTAAGATTGTATGTTTGAATGAAGGGAGCAGGACGCAAAGTTTAATTCGGAATAAAATTTTTCATGGTATTTCCCCTCAAAACAATAAATCTTGTTTCTTATTCCCTGGTTGACATAGTTTGGTTTAGAAATTATTATCTTCAAAAATTCTTAGCTATATAGACAACGGTACCATATATGTTTAGCAATATGCTTACATTCTGTTCTCAAATTTTACCCTTCTTTTGTTTATACCTGCTCTGCTTATAAAAAAAATCAGAGCATTCCACGTTTGTACACAAAAAAAAAACGAGGCTCGGATTTGCTGGAAAATAAGGAACATCAAAGAAATATGAGCAGTCTCAATTCATTATGGCAAAAAATTTCTAAAGTAATCATTAACGCTACGAGACAAAGTAACAATACGGCAAGGAAATCAAATATCATTTAAAAAAAGATGTTGTACCATTTGGTGTAAGGAACGGTCGAAATTTTCGCAACTAAATCAAATGTTATTTCAAGAAGCCAGTAGTTGTACATCGTTATATCTTTAAAAACAGTTAAGAATTATTTTGCGCTGACATTTGGAAAAAAAGTCGAGACATCAAATTTTTGTAAATTGTAAAATGATTCTTGGATAAGAAAAAATTAAAACATAATTTATAATGCATTTTTCATTGGTGATTTTGTAAAAAAAAATTGATAAGCTTTCAAAATTGTGTTTTCGTTTAGTGATTTCGCTAGACAGAGACAAATCAGCAAAAATTAATTCTGCGAAAAAAAAATTCTTTCCTGAATGTAATAAAAGAGGATGTCTTCAAAGTCAAATGTTAAGCACATTACGAGTGTTGTAAGATGGTAAAGATGTTTGAAATGTGCACATCAAAAATTTATAGAGAGGAACTGGTGTTTCAAATTAAACTGAATTTCATGAGTTTTTTAATATACACACATCTCTACATAGTAAAAGTGTAATTAGGAAAGCAGAAAAGTGATTGAACAAAAAAGGGACCACGCGATAGAAAAAAGGTTCTATGCTTTATCCAAATTAGGAGCATATGTGATGGATGAAGTAATGTATAACAAAGAATAAAAGGAAGTATTAAACATCAATTATAATTCAAACTGTTTTCAGTATATTTATCATAAAATAAGGATAACAGAAAAAAATGACCAGATGGTTTTTCATTGATGTATGCAAAGATACTTAGAGTGTGTGGGGAAAATCAAAGGATCCTAAACCATTTTTCCATTTATATCCTTAATTACCCGTAGTTTGTTCTTTTTTGTGAACGTGAAAAAGAAAATAGATTTGAGGAAGAAAGGAAATATTTTTTTAAATATCAATAGTTAATTTTTTTATATAGATTTTTTGGCGTACCCTCATTGGCGTTGTATATTTATTGTTGTTACGAAATAAAAAGCAAGTCTAATTTACATTCGACCTTTGTTAATTGTTCGAGTTTTGTTTTCACGTTTTGCAGCTTTTGTTGACGCTATTTATTTTCATATCAAAGTGTAATACTTTGTTTTGGGACAAGTGCGCGTCAAAAAAAATATTTATTCCTTAATTACCGATTTTCTTCCATTTTGTTTTGACATCACGATAAACATTTATTATTTTCATCTACTGATGTTCAAATAATATCCATCCAACATCCATAAAGTTCATGTAACGTTCGTTAAACGTTATAAAGACATTCATGTTCACCTACATGGAACGTTTTTATTAAATCTCTATTCATCTTCACTTAGTTCTTCCTTCTCTGTTCTGTTATTGATTAAACAAATCGAAAGAAGAGAAAAGAACGAAAAAACCCTCCTTCATCCTCCTTTTATCAGTATTGTTCATATCTAGAGTTACTGGAGGATATAAATACCCCCATTATTCGCCCCTAAAATTCATCAGTCAATTGAAGGTGGACGGGAAGTGACATCTACGTATTTAATAGAAACTACAGAATGGAATCAAAAGCACTTCTATTTTGTTTGGTCATCGCCTTCACTTATATTTTATCGATAAATGCACTCGTTGCTGGAGGGAATAATATGTGGAATGGAGACGCAAAAACGTTTAAACGAGAGGTAAAGATGAGTAACATTTTGCAAAAAATTCGGGCAAAACTTTCGTCAGAATCAATTTTTTGTCAGACAAAGTGACGAAAATTCAATTATTCAAAAACATGATTTCAAATAAAAATCACACGAATCATCGTGTGTATAACGTTTTAAAGATAAAATATTTTGGTGGTGGATCATTTTCGCCACCCCCAGAAAATTTCGTCAAATTATAACTTTGACAAAAATCAATGAATTTGGAACCATTTCTAACAGTGGAGCAGTGGAAACAAAGTCTTGATCTTTTGCAAATTGATATTAAGAGTCATGAAACGATCTACAATCCTGGTCAAAAATTTCGAAACAAACCACCAGTTTCAAGAAACATTAAGAGCAGGGAAATGGGGAGGGGGGGGGGGGGGCAATGGAATCTTTACAGGGCTGAGAAGAGAGCTGTCTCCAGAATTGTAGTTAGGGCATCGAGACTAGGAACCCCAAGCTCTGAAATTAGGTCCAAATTTAATAGTGAGGAAGTGAGGAATATAGATGTTATTATCCATTATAAGCTTAGCGTGTATTGAATTCATTTCTTCATTATGATCACTTTCTTAGGAACATTTAAAGTTTAGTTATAGTGAACAAGTTTACAACAAAAACCTATAGTACTCGAAATCCTCGTTAATTTAACTGCTGTAAAGCCATATTAGACTACGCCGCTCTTATTAATTGCCAAAATAAGAAGGAATGAATAAAGTTATGTTCATATTTATCAAACAATTTAAATAAAAAATTTATTTCATATCAATATAGAGAGAAATCAAAAGTCGCTCATTTAACTTGATTGAAAAATCTCAAGCCAAGCTTTAAAGAAGAAAATAATAGAATTTCAGATTCTTCGTAGAAGTTTCAGGTGTGGTCAGCAAATTGGCGTGGGCAGCCAGTCATGAATTATTAATTGTTTGAAATAATATCATTTGAATATACATCAATTGCAAGCATTATGGGTGTGACACAATTTGGGACAAGATTTCGGACAATATAGATGGCCATAGTGTTTTGCCTTACATAAAGTTGGTACTTGTATTTACATGTTTTTGTGAATTCATCTACGATGTATACGATTCACCATTTTTTTCTATATTATTCCTGTAGAAAAAGAGCCATCAGGATAATAAAGCTGTAGGATTAATTTTGCGAAAGGTTTTTTAAAATATAACATCTTCAAATGTCACGCTAGTTCTCATCTCTCCTTTTAGAAAAATTCAAACTTTTTGTTAAAGTTCTTTTCTCTGTTAGAGACTGACCAAGCGTCACATATTTATCAGCAAAATGACCTAAATCTAAATAATCATTTGAACATCAGTTTGGGAGAACGAGGCACATGTGACCAGACTCATCGTCATCTTAGCTACGAAAGCGCATTTTTTTCTTTGATCTTTTCACAGGGCTTCCTGAAGCGATATTTCACTTAACTGGAGTTGCTGCAGATATTCTGTCAATCACTTAATATTAACCTCACATTAAGTAAAGTTAACTTTTTCCGAAACATTTTCATAGCATTTTTAACGCGAACAGAGCGGCAATATTTTGCACATAAAAAATAGAGCTTCGGTTAGAAATAGGCTAGGTCTTCCACATTTTTCTCCTTTCCACTGCAAATAGAACTTCAATCTTAGGTTGACAAAACTATGTTCTTCAAAAGATATACATACAGATAATTTTTACCAAAGGTTTAGTTTAGTTTTACTAAATAAAAAATATGGTCTGTAAAGAATGGTAGATTTCCACAGTGAAGGTGTTTTTATTCTAACTTGAATTATTATGCTCTCCATGACATTATTACAGTCTGTTTTATAATTCATTGCACTATTTTTTCAAACTAATGTAACTTCTTAAATTTTTTTATCAAAATCAATTAATTTGGTAGCGTTTGAAAGTGTTTTAAGAGTGGAGCAATTTCCAAGTATTTCAGTGTGCAGAAAGAAGAATTGAAGTTGAATAAAATGAAGAAAAAAATGAACTTTTTACTGAATGAAGCGCGGTAAATGTTGGAATTTTTCATGAAAGAAACCGGAATATTTTGCAAATTTCAAACGTGAAAAAAGTTTTTGAAAATTTTCTTTCAATGTAAAGTTATGATCAAAAGTTTAGAGGTAATTTTCACCAAAAAAGGGCAAAAAAAAAGGGTTTTTTTAGCGAAAATTTTCACACTTTCAGTTAAAGATTTCCATTGAAGAAAGACTTTTAAAAACTGTTTTCATATTTTAAATTGCAAAAGATTCAGGTTCCTTTCATAAAGATTTCCAACATTTTTTTGTTTCAGTAAAAAGTTCATATTTTCTTCTTCATTTTCTTCAACTTCGATTCTTCTTTCTTCAATCTAAAATGTTTGGAAATTATTCCACTCTTGAAAATATTTAAAAGTTACAGCAGTTTGAAAAATTACTGCAATGAATTAAAAAACAGACTTTAAAATGCAGATTAAAGTTTCGTTATACCTTCGTCTTTCACACGATTGACATCAAAATTAAGTCAGTTAGCTGAGAGGTTAAAGCGCTTAGCTTCGTAATCGCAAGATTCCTAATTCAAGCTGCGGTACACGTCCTGAGTATTCACAAAAACTTGAGTTCGGATGAAGTGCTCTCAAATTTTGTGTTTGTGTTTCCCGAACGATGAAAGTTGGAAATCAATGTCATTTTGGGTAGAAGTAAAAGTAGTGCAGAAGTTATATCTAGAAAGCTCCCTCTCGTAGCAATTTGCCCTTTTTTCGAATCAAATTGTACACTGATGTTTCCAAACATTTGTGTAGAAATTGAAATTATACGCCAAATAGATTAAAAGTGAGGTATATGAAAAAGCTTTACAGGAAGGAAACTTTTGCGGGTTCTAATCCAGTACGACTGAGAAATGTTTGTATGTTGTGGGAAAAAACAAATCGACGAAATTAGGATCATTTGCGGCAAGAACTATCACGGATTTAACAAATTACAAGAACAGGTCAAAACTTTGAGAAAAACTAAAGACTATTATTAGACATCCATTTTATAAATGAACCACATCTAGTTTTTGCATAATTCACTATACAAATCAATTTTTTTTTCTCAGGTTTCACAATTCGATAAATTGAAAACACGTTGCAGACGATGCCGTTTGGAATGTAGAGCACTGGATGATACACTCAGGTTATTGGAGAATTATCGCGACAACAGATCTCACCGAAGAAGTTTACTAGACAAATATGAGGACATCAACTAACAAGAGAATCACTTGTTAAAATGGTTAACGCCATGTGTAATATATGTCTAAATTATATCACATGAAATCATATGTTCATATAAATTTTATTTATTTTATTACTATTTAGAAAAGTTATTTTTCTTTGAAACAGGGTTTAGATTTACTTAACCGGACAAAGCAATGTCAGATCATTTTTTTATCGCAGAATAGAGGTACAATCCCTGTAACTCAAAACTTTTTTGATTCCCCTGTGTCAGAAATTGTCTTGTAAAATCCTCTCGACGACTCGAACATTCGTAAGTTCTATCAACACATTTTATTAAGCATTGTTGGTTTGAGTTATCGAGATTATACTGGATTATCTACTCATGTTCGATAGTTTTGTCTGGTAAAGTATATATGTAGAAATTACGAAAAAGAATATTTGTATGAAATAAAGGAACTAATTAAAATACCTTATACTCAGATCAATCTTGAGCGATGTGTCATTGCGAGTATTGTAGGAACCCATTACTGGACTTTGGGGTTGTGGAATAAGTGGAATTCTAAAAAACGCAACAAGAACATGTATGTATCTTGCGTGACTAAAAATGTCGCCTTCATTACACAAAATCTAAATACTATCATATTTTTGTATTCCGAAACATAGCAAAAATAATGCACCTGCCAAATCGTAAATTTTCCGCGGAGTCCGCGAAATTTTATACACGATTATGCAATCATATATGCAATTCTTGTCCTCGTCAAACAGATGTAAGAGGGTTAAAGAATGGTGGAGGTTAAGGTTAGTGTTCCATCAGGGTTATAATGAAGCATGCATGTGGTGCAGTGCAAGCTATCTTTAAACATTTTTTTTCGAAAACAACCGCGTAGTCTTTTCAAGCCAAATAAGATATTACTCTAGTCAATTAATTACTTAATTAATTAAGTTTCGTAAACCAATCAGTGTCCTTTTCAAGACATACAGAAAATGTTAATGATGATCAGATATGATAGAGTGATCCAATGAAAAAGCTCAAAATGAGCATCTATAAAGCTGGTCACTCAGCTATATTCACCAAAAACACAGCAAAAGGGTTGGTAAAAAACTGCAGAAATCCCCGGATCCGCAGAAAACTCTCATGCCTGGAATAAGGTGCAATTAAAATGATAACTTTGTCAATTAAAAGGGAGAAAAGTAATATCATCCGGTTATCATCACGGTAGCCTAGACCTAAGCTCATAATTCTGATGAGGAATTTAAAACATATATTTTTTTAAAAAACGAAAGAATTCACAGCCTGTATTCGGGCTATCATCACGGATGCTCACACACATGCATTAGAACTCATGAAAAGTATTCTAGACTCGATAGTGTTCCTAAATTCAAGCCAGTCTATAAAGGCATTTCCTTATTTTAATACTTCAACGTATCATATTTGTTCTTAAATTTTTTATCAATAATAATGAATACCTATGAAAAGATTTTTGAGGCGGTTTTCGAATAATTTTGAGATTTGTAATAGAAATACGGTCTGATTCAATCATCAAAACTTTGAAAACCAGGTGGTGGGATGACCTTTGAACTATAATACGCAAAAGACACGCGTCCTTTTTAATTCTCGCACTGTATCCAGCTTGGCTTGGTTCCTCGCGTACCCTTTCTGTACATAAAAGGCGACTCAATTTACTCAAAGACTTCCAAGCTTCATCGTGAAATACATTTGCTACAAAATGAGTTGTAAAATTAATCAATCCCCGTTAAATATTCATATTTTCCAGGCAACATTTTAATATGAAATGAAAAGTTTGGTTAAAGTGAGAGACGTCTCGTTAGAAAATCAATCAACCAAACAAAGAAAAAGGATTGGATATTTCAAAGCTGAAAATAATAATA
>JAUBWS010055379.1:0-16867 GCA_032270445.1 Darlingtonia californica
TAACGTATATAATATGATCGACAAATATTATGATAGAGCTACTCGAAAAAAGATTCTTTTTTCTGGGACACCCTGTACAATACCAAAACGAACGACTCATAACGTAGCTCTGTTTTAAAAACGTTTAAGATTCAAACATATCGATATATATTTTGTATGAAGTTATCAACACCTGGCATGAAAGTAAAAATTATTGAGCAAATTTAATGATAAATCAACTGTTGCATACAACTGAATGAAAACAATATGAAAACAACATACCTGGTATTATTTTTTCTTCATCCTCGTAATTTTCATCATCCGAATCGGATAGATTTTGGGACGTAGCTGCAGCTGTCTGCCTTCTTTTTTTTGTACTAACTCGATAATTTGAAGATGTTAAGGCAGTCAGGCATGAGAAATATAAAACAACGTTTTCAAACTTGTCAATAATGTTATGAATTTCAAGTCTTTTCCTGTGTATGTTTAGTTCTGCTTGAATTCTATCATCGTCATCAGCATAATCCAAAAGACAGCGAAAAGGGGAATCAACATGCCGTTCAACAACGGGCACTACAAAATGATTCTTCAACGCACATTTAATCGTTTCACCCCGCAGTGTTCGTTGTGGCAATCTTCGCTTTGCCATCTTGTCCACGCGAAGTGAACACTTTTCTGTCAAATGGCTAAAGGCAAGAAATTTTCGCGGGAATTTAATTTCGCGGTTGGCCAAAATGATTTTTTTCGCGGAATTTAATTTTGCGGTTAGGAAAATTATGTAATTTTCGCGGGAATTAAATTTCGCGGAAGACCAATTATGATAAATTTCGCTGGAATTTAATTTTGTGGATGGCCATATTTCTTTTGTTTTTTAGCGTTTTGCAGAGATTTGTTTGACAAATCAGTGTTTATCTTTATGTATGATCCTTTTTTTTGTTTAATTTCGCAGACGGTCGATTTTGAAAAATTTCGAGGGAATTAAATTTCGCGGTTACCTGATTTTGTAAAATTTCGCGGGAAGTTAATTTCGCGGACGATCATTTTTGAAAAATTTTGCGGATATTTAATTTTGCGGATTTTGGCAAAAACCGCGATAAATTTCGAATGTTCTTTTATTACCGCTCTCTCACGCACCGAGCGATACCGTGGGTTTGAGTTTAAGCATGCTTTCCGTTTTATTGATGATGCTTGCTGCATCAACGATCAGGATGAGTTTGAAAATAGCTATCGTGACATATACCCGAATGAACTCCAACTCATAATAGTAAACATAAAGGTAACCATGCCACGTTTCTTGAGGTGGATATTACCATCGTAGACGGGATCTTTGTGTATAAGCTGTACGACAAACGGGACAACTTTCCCTTCTTCATAGTAAGGATGTCGGATCTATCTGGGAATTTACCAGAGCATGTTTTTTATGGTTCCATCTCTTCTGAAATCCTACGTATTGCTCGTGCTACTCTTCGTTATGATGATTTTCTTCCGAAAACTTGAGATCTTATTTCGAGAATGTTGAAACAAGGAGCCTCTTTGAACCAGATTTTGAGAATTTTTGCAAAACTTTTTGACTGCCATGCTAATGCTTTTGAATCCTTGAACAAAATTGTGGACGCTGTAAAACATGATTTGACAAACTTTCTCTAACTTTCTGTATCGCTCTGAGACACGTTGTTTACTCTCCTACTAACACCTACTTCTCCTACTTCTTCGAATTTCCTAAATACTTCTGTTGTCTGTGTAGGGTCCTTCTTTTATATTTCTCTGTATCATCTTTCTATTGTGTGCGTAATAGGTTTTGACTGATATTGGCGTAGCGACCCACAAAGAATGTTAAGTAGCATTGGAGTGGTGCCCAATGTGAGACTTGTTTGATGGCAAAAATGAGTAGGATCCGTACTACCGGCACCCATCTCTATTGTTTATATTTTTCTCTCACGTCCTCTGCAGATTCCTTTACAATTTGTGTTGTTGTCATTATTTTGTTCCTGTCTCTTTGTTAATGGTTGTTTGCTGACGGCCTGTACTTAGCTGTATGGTGCTGATGGCAAATCAACATTCTGTTCAACGTTCTTTTCATCTTTCTGGTTGTTTGCTAACGGCCTGTACTTAACTGTATGGCGCTGATAGCAAATCAACATTCTCCTCTCCCTCTTTCTCGTTGTTTGCTGAGGGCCTGTAATTAACTGTATGGCGCTGATGGCAGATCAACATTCTCCTCTCTCCCTTCGATGCCAACTTTCTTCCGGTTTCTATAATCTTCTTGAAGGTAGCATCTGATTAATGCTGCTGGGGAGCCATATCTCCATAATCATTTTGATATGGTCATCAACTGATGATTCAAGAGTTTGTATTTACCATCTGGCCTACACTTCTCGTTCTACGATCGTCTTATATACCCTTAAGTTTGTTTTTACTACCAATATTCACCTTATCCCTTTTTATTTTCTATACCCGTTTTTTGTCCATTGTTCCGTGCTCGTCTATATTTGTCATTAATTTTCCATTGCATGCCATCTGATAACTGAGGCAAAAGAGCTTACCACTCTTTATACTATATATATATATTAAAAGTTTTTACTTAAGGAAAACATTGGATAAGCCAATGTTTCCATTGTCTGCATCAACATACTTAATAAAGAGTGTTCTTGATCCTCTAAGACATAATATTGCCGATCTCACATTCAGCATCGAGATTTTACACTTGAGCCAGTGAATAACTTTTGACTCAGAAAGTTATCTTTTAGCAGCCAGTTTTTCCGTTGATTTCTTTAGAAACATTTCTGTTTCTCTGCCTATCAACCCATGGATGAAAAGATCAGGAGCGTGAAAGAGCCGTTATCTGAACAACCCTCAGCATTGATTGATTGAATTAACTGAGTGTCACCAAAAAGGATCAATTTTAATTTTTTTTTGTAAAATATGCTATGTATTATTCTCATCTTTTTAACTGATTACAATAAGATATATCATATTTCTGTCCAAGCAACAAATAATATGCTAGATTTTTATTATTTTGATGACGTCATCAATAAATGTGATGACTTCATTTTTTAATTAAATCGAGTTTTTTTGATTAGTTGTACATGTCTGACAAGTTTAAGCAATACCTTTTCAAAATCACGAGTTACATAGGGGATACCCGCCCCCTGATACAGAGCCCCAAATCTCCCAGTTTTATATGGTTAAACCAGTCAACACCAGAATCTATACTGCACTTTGTGAAAATTCCACAAAATGTCTTCAGTGTGTCCACAATCAGCATATCAGACAACGTTGCGGCGAGTATTTACTTCTGAATTTAAGAAAAATATGGCTTCATCGGGCGTGGAAATGTTGGCAAGAAAATTTGGGCTCACTGCGAGACTGAATCAAACGATTCATCAACCCTTGTGCTTGGTCAACTTTTGTCTTGTTATCAGTACATACGAGTGGTATTTTATTTCAAGATTAAAAATTTTGAGGGAAGAAGTTAAATTAAACAAGCTATTTTATTTGGATTACCGCAACCCGTCCACATTTAAGGAGTTTCTGACATGTTGATTATGAACCTCGAATTAAGATGAAATGTAGAAACAAAATTGAGCATTTTCATTTTAAAATGATATACCAAGTCGAATAATCATCCAAATTTAATAAATGATGTATTCAATTTAATTCAGCCAGTTGTCTTTCACGTGCACAAGAATTTGTGTAATTTTGGTAAAATAACCATACCAGAGCACTCTTTCGAACTTGTATGCTTATTTGGATCACTCGGTACTTTGCCTTTGATCATACGAAAGTCTTAGTAGTTTCCCATAATATTGGTATGTGGAATATGTATGATTATATCTAAATTTCCTTCTTCCTGACAGCCTCCCGCCAAATACTATTTCTCGTATCATTTTTGAATTGTGACCAACGCATTTTAGGATCGTTTTTGTCTGCTGTTGAAGAGAGGAGGAAATGTCAAAGCTCATACCTGGATAGAACCCACTGTTAATCATTCCCCGTCAATCATTATAGATTGAAATGCGAATATTTTAGGCTGGAAGATAGGTTATTTTTGATGTGTGTTTGAGATCAAACAAAGACAATGTAATTGCATAAACCTTATTTCCCAGGAACTTAAAACAACATGTTTGTTCCGAAATTTTAGGTTCTGCCAACTGAGAAAGTCAATCAAATGTTAGCCGATGCACTGTTCAACGTTTACCAAAAGGCATTAGCTGCAAACTTGGTGTATATTGTTAGTGACGAGCAAAACATAAACAGAAATTTAGCTGCGCTGTTAGGGCAAGACTTTCTCAAAAATAACCAACGTGAGACAAACATCATCAAGAAGATTTCATTGCATGTACACGATTTATTGAATATTGAGTTCGGAATGAATTTACTCAAAAGCGTTGAGACTCACGATAGAGGAGTCATTTTTATGTTTGTCGATTCAACGGTTGTGTATCAAATGATTAGGACTTTGCACAAACAATTTGACGTTAATGGAATTTCCCTGCTCTGGGTTGTACCGTTCGACAGAAAACTTAGTGTTAACGATATACCAATCGGAATTATTTCTTACCAAATGCACAAACCAACAATACTTGAATTGAAAATAGAACGAAATAAGTAAGTAATTACCTTTGATAAAACATAATGAATTTTCCATAACACAAATCTTTAAGAAGATGACTTACCAAATAAATTGGTAGAAAATGTAATATTAGCATACAAACAGAAATGTTTTGCCACAAATTCAAAGAAATGGAATGTTAATAATTATTTCTGCATTTGATGAAACTTTAGAATAGGTTTGATGAATATTATAAACTTGAAAACTTTTGTTGACTCAGGTATGCAGAAAATTGTTATTTAAGAATTGACGCTTGCTTTGATATAGGTTAGTTGTGTCACAGTATGTAAAGCAGCAGTACAGATTAATTAATTAAGGTCATAATTAAAGTGCCTCGCACTTCATTTGCAGTGGTTTCTGCAACGGTGTTTACTACTCGTATCGTCTGTGTCGTCAGGAGAAGAGCCTTAAAGAACGATTAAATCTTATGAAAGAAAACCTCAAAGGTTCGCCTAATTCTAGTTTGTTTCATGCCATAAAAACAAATTCGATTTCTTCAGGAATAATGTTAGCAACAGTACAGAGATACACATCAGAAGAGATTATCTATCAACGCTTCAAATAACAGCAAACTCTAGAATTCAAATGTTTATTTTGTTGACTTCTGGCTGGAAAGAGGTGTATTTAGCTACTCTCGACCAAAATGGAACCGTATTAGACACGATAAACGCATTCGTCAATCCAGAACTTTTTGGAATGCCAATAATATCAAAAAAAATTAAAATAGTGTCTATTTTATCATCAAACAATTTGTTCGAAAGACACGATTCGTATGTAAAGGAGAAGTGTGTAATGAAGGACACAATTCCATGTTTAATCCCATCACAAAAGTCGATTAGAATTCTTAATTCAACAAAAGAAACAAACTGGAGAAACAGTTGCTGTGCTGGATACATGGCTGATCTCATACAGCTGTTAGAGAAAAAACTGTTTTTCAAGGCCTCTTTGTATATTGTTGAAGATGGAAAATATGGCAGTGTTGACAGTAATGGAAAAGGTGTTGGAATGATTGGAGATGTTTATCATAGGAAAGCAGCTATAGCTATTGCACAGTTGACAATCAATTCACAGAGGGAGAAATATGTTGATTTCACCATGCCATTTTCGCAAGATTCGCTAGGCATACTGAAGAGAAAACCAAATTTTGATAATGGGACATTGTTTAATTTTGAGTTGATAATACCATTTCACTTAAAAACAGTTGCAATTATTTTTGGTGTGCTGGTTGTATCAACTATATTAATTTTTGTGACTGAGCACTTCATTTTTAGCAAAACAACTCCGGCAAATGAGAACAAACTGAACTATTGTTTTATGTCGTGTTTACTTTATACATGCGGTATATTTTTTGGAAGAGATATCGCTGGGAAGTTACCAAAGAGCACAAGTAGTCTTATATTTGTGTGTTTCTTGGCATTTGGATTATTGGCAATTTCAACAATGTACACTGCTTCTTTGACAGCAAATTTGGTTGTTGTGGAAAATGATTTCATAGGATTTCTTGATCCAAAGGTAAAATTGTTTTTCTCCAAACGTAAGACATCTAGCCCAAATTTAAGGGATTTTCTTCATAAAGAATGACTATTTTTTGGAAAAAATCAGATAACAGCCAGATACATCCTGTTTCTTATCTACAATGATCCAATCTTTTAAACTTATCTCCAAGTAACTTGTTTCAATGATTTTCCTGAGAAAGTTTTCACTGTTGAAATATAATTCCCTGTTCTTGTATTTATTCAGATTCAAAACCCTAGCAATCAATTTAAGTTCACAACACAGAAAGACACATCAATAGAGCAATATTTCAAATTTAGTGAAAGTGCAAGGATGAGAAGAATCTACCACTTTATGAAACAATATTTAACACCGAGGTCACGACAAGCTATTTCCAAGGTTTTGAACAGGTAATATTTCTCATAGATAGACTGTCTACCAAAGTATCTAAAACAATAGTTAAAAAGGTGACATTGTAGATTCTCTTATAACAGAAACTACTGACGTCTGTCTTAAGTAAGTAAGTGTTTGACCACTCCACACAGCATTATGATATTAAATACCACAGCGACATGATTTATTGACACAACAAGACAATATTTATTATAAGAAACATGCATAAGTTGTGTTAAGGCTAGTTGTACGCAACGCTAAAGCATTGTTACTTCAATTTTCTCTAACAATGGTTAGTTATTGACTGTTTCCCAACAGGAATTGCTCTTTGGTAACCCAAATAGACCGTGTGTAATATTGTAATATAAACCAAATAATCTCAGGTTAACGAATGTTTTAGTTAGTGAATTTCAAACTGTGGAAATTGTAGTCGTACAAGGTTGAAAATGTCGTCGCGATAGAATTGTAGTTTGAATTGCAAACAAAGCAAGACTTAAAGAAATTTTTGAAACTGAAAGATTCTATAAATTATTTATCTTGTGAGTTTTCCTTTCGCCTTTCAATCATATGAGTTTGCTTACTTCTAGATTTGTTTACACCGTAGGCTACTCTTTCATCTTAACGTTTTAAACAAAAATTTAAACTTAACTTCGTCATTAAAAGACATGGTGGATTGCTAGTAGAATAATAGTATATGAATGACGATGTAAACGTTTCTCCTTATTTTAGTAATACATTCATATGAAATGTTTTTTAAAACACTACTTCTTAGCATTTATTCTTGCCTTTCACGAGATTATTTTTCTACGATCTTGGATATCAGGGTCTATTTACGAAATTAACCCTTCTTCGTGACGGACGGACAAACGATATTTAGTTTTAAAAATTGAGCTTAAGAACTTACAGGAAAATTATTTTGTTTTCTTGCAAGATTTTACTGAATACTTTAAAAGCAATTAATAATAATTTCTAGAGTTTTGCACATCAAGGAGAAATAGCCCAAAACATTGCTCGTGACGGAAAGACAGGATAGAAATCGGTTGTTGAATTTTTTTCAATTAAACCATAGTTCTATCTGAAATACTAACAAGGTCTGTCCCAAATTTCGATGCTTTTCCCAATGCTATATTTATTAGGAACAATTATGTACAAAAATGTTCTAGAATAATCAAAATTTCCAAAGACTTTAAAGAAAACAATTCTAGTGTGCTTGACGGATGGACAAAAATGTTATTCTTGGAATGTTTTTTAAAAGAAAGATTTTAAAGCAACTTTATGCAATTCAATCTTTCCAATAGGTTCAATCAATTAGGTTTAGAGGAAACGGCGTGGTTTTCTAGGTGTCCACCTGTCACAAAATTTATAAATGGAAAACACAATTTCTAAAGGCCCCTGCGTCCGTGTATATTCCGTTCATTGGCTTTTTTATACCATTTTTTCGTTAAGAATTGAATTTTGACGGAAATTTTCAGCTTTTTCCATTTTTCTTTTCTTTTTTGAATTTGGAAATTCAAATTTTTAATCAAAATTTGTCTTGTCCTTTAAATATAAAAAATTTGAATTTTCGTTATTAAATTAAAATTGAATTTTGAAATTCTTCTCTAAAATCAATTTTCAAGTTTAAGTGAATTGATCAGAAAATGGAAAATTGATTTTAAAGTCTTTTTTCAGTTTATGATGCAGCCAAGTAGAATTTGCACTTTGGAGAAATAGCTGTTTTACCGCTGACATAGTGCAAAGGTTAAGTCTACGTATGTCGTCACATCTTTAAGGCGGTATAATGTCAAACCGGGACCCGGGACCCTAAACCCTAAAGATGGGAGTAAAAGTGGGACCTTAAAGGTGGAACCCTGAAATGAATAGAATCAGAACCTAATGATGCAATAAAAAAGCCGTAAACGGCTGTATTTCACTGACTGCTCTTCAGTATTAGAAGGGGCTAGTACAGTACAGCCGTGTACGGCTGATTTTTAATAGTAAGCCTGTTCTAACTTTAAGTTAGTACAATACAGCTGTTTACAGCTTTTTTTTTGCATCAGTAGGTTCTGATTCTATTCAATTCAGGGTCCCACCTTTAAGGTCCCACTTTTACTAATGTAGGGTCCCATCTTTAGGGTTTAGAGTCCCGGGTCCCGGTTTGACATTATACCGCCTTAAAGATGTGACGACATACGTAGACTTAACCTTTGCACTATGTCAGCGGTAGAACAGCTATTTCTCCAAAGTGCAAATTCTACTTGGCTGCATCATAAACTGAAAAAAGACTTAAGAGCAGTCAGTGAAATACAGCCGTTTACGGCTTTTTTATTGCATCATTAGGTTCTGATTCTATTCAATTCAGGGTTCCACCTTCAAATTTTTTATATTTAAAGGACAAGACAAATTTTGATTAAAAATTTGAATTTCCAAATTCAAAAAAGAAAAGAAAAATGGAAAAAGCTGAAAATTTCCGTCAAAATTCAATTCTTAACGAAAAAATGGTATAAAAAAGCCAATGAACGGAATATACACGGACGCAGGGGCCTTTAGAAATTGTGTTTTCCATTTATAAATTTTGTGACAGGTGGACACCTAGAAAACCACGCCGTTTCCTCTAAACCTAATTGATTGAACCTATTGGAAAGATTGAATTGCATAAAGTTGCTTTAAAATCTTTCTTTTAAAAAACATTCCAAGAATAACATTTTTGTCCATCCGTCAAGCACACTAGAATTGTTTTCTTTAAAGTCTTTGGAAATTTTGATTATTCTAGAACATTTTTGTACATAATTGTTCCTAATAAATATAGCATTGGGAAAAGCATCGAAATTTGGGACAGACCTTGTTAGTATTTCAGATAGAACTATGGTTTAATTGAAAAAAATTCAACAACCGATTTCTATCCTGTCTTTCCGTCACGAGCAATGTTTTGGGCTATTTCTCCTTGATGTGCAAAACTCTAGAAATTATTATTAATTGCTTTTAAAGTATTCAGTAAAATCTTGCAAGAAAACAAAATAATTTTCCTGTAAGTTCTTAAGCTCAATTTTTAAAACTAAATATCGTTTGTCCGTCCGTCACGAAGAAGGGTTAATTTCGTAAATAGACCCTGATATCCAAGATCGTAGAAAAATAATCTCGTGAAAGGCAAGAATAAATGCTAAGAAGTAGTGTTTTAAAAAACATTTCATATGAATGTATTACTAAAATAAGGAGAAACGTTTACATCGTCATTCATATACTATTATTCTACTAGCAATCCACCATGTCTTTTAATGACGAAGTTAAGTTTAAATTTTTGTTTAAAACGTTAAGATGAAAGAGTAGCCTACGGTGTAAACAAATCTAGAAGTAAGCAAACTCATATGATTGAAAGGCGAAAGGAAAACTCACAAGATAAATAATTTATAGAATCTTTCAGTTTCAAAAATTTCTTTAAGTCTTGCTTTGTTTGCAATTCAAACTACAATTCTATCGCGACGACATTTTCAACCTTGTACGACTACAATTTCCACAGTTTGAAATTCACTAACTAAAACATTCGTTAACCTGAGATTATTTGGTTTATATTACAATATTACACACGGTCTATTTGGGTTACCAAAGAGCAATTCCTGTTGGGAAACAGTCAATAACTAACCATTGTTAGAGAAAATTGAAGTAACAATGCTTTAGCGTTGCGTACAACTAGCCTTAACACAACTTATGCATGTTTCTTATAATAAATATTGTCTTGTTGTGTCAATAAATCATGTCGCTGTGGTATTTAATATCATAATGCTGTGTGGAGTGGTCAAACACTTACTTACTTAAGACAGACGTCAGTAGTTTCTGTTATAAGAGAATCTACAATGTCACCTTTTTAACTATTGTTTTAGATACTTTGGTAGACAGTCTATCTATGAGAAATATTACCTGTTCAAAACCTTGGAAATAGCTTGTCGTGACCTCGGTGTTAAATATTGTTTCATAAAGTGGTAGATTCTTCTCATCCTTGCACTTTCACTAAATTTGAAATATTGCTCTATTGATGTGTCTTTCTGTGTTGTGAACTTAAATTGATTGCTAGGGTTTTGAATCTGAATAAATACAAGAACAGGGAATTATATTTCAACAGTGAAAACTTTCTCAGGAAAATCATTGAAACAAGTTACTTGGAGATAAGTTTAAAAGATTGGATCATTGTAGATAAGAAACAGGATGTATCTGGCTGTTATCTGATTTTTTCCAAAAAATAGTCATTCTTTATGAAGAAAATCCCTTAAATTTGGGCTAGATGTCTTACGTTTGGAGAAAAACAATTTTACCTTTGGATCAAGAAATCCTATGAAATCATTTTCCACAACAACCAAATTTGCTGTCAAAGAAGCAGTGTACATTGTTGAAATTGCCAATAATCCAAATGCCAAGAAACACACAAATATAAGACTACTTGTGCTCTTTGGTAACTTCCCAGCGATATCTCTTCCAAAAAATATACCGCATGTATAAAGTAAACACGACATAAAACAATAGTTCAGTTTGTTCTCATTTGCCGGAGTTGTTTTGCTAAAAATGAAGTGCTCAGTCACAAAAATTAATATAGTTGATACAACCAGCACACCAAAAATAATTGCAACTGTTTTTAAGTGAAATGGTATTATCAACTCAAAATTAAACAATGTCCCATTATCAAAATTTGGTTTTCTCTTCAGTATGCCTAGCGAATCTTGCGAAAATGGCATGGTGAAATCAACATATTTCTCCCTCTGTGAATTGATTGTCAACTGTGCAATAGCTATAGCTGCTTTCCTATGATAAACATCTCCAATCATTCCAACACCTTTTCCATTACTGTCAACACTGCCATATTTTCCATCTTCAACAATATACAAAGAGGCCTTGAAAAACAGTTTTTTCTCTAACAGCTGTATGAGATCAGCCATGTATCCAGCACAGCAACTGTTTCTCCAGTTTGTTTCTTTTGTTGAATTAAGAATTCTAATCGACTTTTGTGATGGGATTAAACATGGAATTGTGTCCTTCATTACACACTTCTCCTTTACATACGAATCGTGTCTTTCGAACAAATTGTTTGATGATAAAATAGACACTATTTTAATTTTTTTTGATATTATTGGCATTCCAAAAAGTTCTGGATTGACGAATGCGTTTATCGTGTCTAATACGGTTCCATTTTGGTCGAGAGTAGCTAAATACACCTCTTTCCAGCCAGAAGTCAACAAAATAAACATTTGAATTCTAGAGTTTGCTGTTATTTGAAGCGTTGATAGATAATCTCTTCTGATGTGTATCTCTGTACTGTTGCTAACATTATTCCTGAAGAAATCGAATTTGTTTTTATGGCATGAAACAAACTAGAATTAGGCGAACCTTTGAGGTTTTCTTTCATAAGATTTAATCGTTCTTTAAGGCTCTTCTCCTGACGACACAGACGATACGAGTAGTAAACACCGTTGCAGAAACCACTGCAAATGAAGTGCGAGGCACTTTAATTATGACCTTAATTAATTAATCTGTACTGCTGCTTTACATACTGTGACACAACTAACCTATATCAAAGCAAGCGTCAATTCTTAAATAACAATTTTCTGCATACCTGAGTCAACAAAAGTTTTCAAGTTTATAATATTCATCAAACCTATTCTAAAGTTTCATCAAATGCAGAAATAATTATTAACATTCCATTTCTTTGAATTTGTGGCAAAACATTTCTGTTTGTATGCTAATATTACATTTTCTACCAATTTATTTGGTAAGTCATCTTCTTAAAGATTTGTGTTATGGAAAATTCATTATGTTTTATCAAAGGTAATTACTTACTTATTTCGTTCTATTTTCAATTCAAGTATTGTTGGTTTGTGCATTTGGTAAGAAATAATTCCGATTGGTATATCGTTAACACTAAGTTTTCTGTCGAACGGTACAACCCAGAGCAGGGAAATTCCATTAACGTCAAATTGTTTGTGCAAAGTCCTAATCATTTGATACACAACCGTTGAATCGACAAACATAAAAATGACTCCTCTATCGTGAGTCTCAACGCTTTTGAGTAAATTCATTCCGAACTCAATATTCAATAAATCGTGTACATGCAATGAAATCTTCTTGATGATGTTTGTCTCACGTTGGTTATTTTTGAGAAAGTCTTGCCCTAACAGCGCAGCTAAATTTCTGTTTATGTTTTGCTCGTCACTAACAATATACACCAAGTTTGCAGCTAATGCCTTTTGGTAAACGTTGAACAGTGCATCGGCTAACATTTGATTGACTTTCTCAGTTGGCAGAACCTAAAATTTCGGAACAAACATGTTGTTTTAAGTTCCTGGGAAATAAGGTTTATGCAATTACATTGTCTTTGTTTGATCTCAAACACACATCAAAAATAACCTATCTTCCAGCCTAAAATATTCGCATTTCAATCTATAATGATTGACGGGGAATGATTAACAGTGGGTTCTATCCAGGTATGAGCTTTGACATTTCCTCCTCTCTTCAACAGCAGACAAAAACGATCCTAAAATGCGTTGGTCACAATTCAAAAATGATACGAGAAATAGTATTTGGCGGGAGGCTGTCAGGAAGAAGGAAATTTAGATATAATCATACATATTCCACATACCAATATTATGGGAAACTACTAAGACTTTCGTATGATCAAAGGCAAAGTACCGAGTGATCCAAATAAGCATACAAGTTCGAAAGAGTGCTCTGGTATGGTTATTTTACCAAAATTACACAAATTCTTGTGCACGTGAAAGACAACTGGCTGAATTAAATTGAATACATCATTTATTAAATTTGGATGATTATTCGACTTGGTATATCATTTTAAAATGAAAATGCTCAATTTTGTTTCTACATTTCATCTTAATTCGAGGTTCATAATCAACATGTCAGAAACTCCTTAAATGTGGACGGGTTGCGGTAATCCAAATAAAATAGCTTGTTTAATTTAACTTCTTCCCTCAAAATTTTTAATCTTGAAATAAAATACCACTCGTATGTACTGATAACAAGACAAAAGTTGACCAAGCACAAGGGTTGATGAATCGTTTGATTCAGTCTCGCAGTGAGCCCAAATTTTCTTGCCAACATTTCCACGCCCGATGAAGCCATATTTTTCTTAAATTCAGAAGTAAATACTCGCCGCAACGTTGTCTGATATGCTGATTGTGGACACACTGAAGACATTTTGTGGAATTTTCACAAAGTGCAGTATAGATTCTGGTGTTGACTGGTTTAACCATATAAAACTGGGAGATTTGGGGCTCTGTATCAGGGGGCGGGTATCCCCTATGTAACTCGTGATTTTGAAAAGGTATTGCTTAAACTTGTCAGACATGTACAACTAATCAAAAAAACTCGATTTAATTAAAAAATGAAGTCATCACATTTATTGATGACGTCATCAAAATAATAAAAATCTAGCATATTATTTGTTGCTTGGACAGAAATATGATATATCTTATTGTAATCAGTTAAAAAGATGAGAATAATACATAGCATATTTTACAAAAAAAAATTAAAATTGATCCTTTTTGGTGACACTCAGTTAATTCAATCAATCAATGCTGAGGGTTGTTCAGATAACGGCTCTTTCACGCTCCTGATCTTTTCATCCATGGGTTGATAGGCAGAGAAACAGAAATGTTTCTAAAGAAATCAACGGAAAAACTGGCTGCTAAAAGATAACTTTCTGAGTCAAAAGTTATTCACTGGCTCAAGTGTAAAATCTCGATGCTGAATGTGAGATCGGCAATATTATGTCTTAGAGGATCAAGAACACTCTTTATTAAGTATGTTGATGCAGACAATGGAAACATTGGCTTATCCAATGTTTTCCTTAAGTAAAAACTTTTAATATATATATATAGTATAAAGAGTGGTAAGCTCTTTTGCCTCAGTTATCAGATGGCATGCAATGGAAAATTAATGACAAATATAGACGAGCACGGAACAATGGACAAAAAACGGGTATAGAAAATAAAAAGGGATAAGGTGAATATTGGTAGTAAAAACAAACTTAAGGGTATATAAGACGATCGTAGAACGAGAAGTGTAGGCCAGATGGTAAATACAAACTCTTGAATCATCAGTTGATGACCATATCAAAATGATTATGGAGATATGGCTCCCCAGCAGCATTAATCAGATGCTACCTTCAAGAAGATTATAGAAACCGGAAGAAAGTTGGCATCGAAGGGAGAGAGGAGAATGTTGATCTGCCATCAGCGCCATACAGTTAATTACAGGCCCTCAGCAAACAACGAGAAAGAGGGAGAGGAGAATGTTGATTTGCTATCAGCGCCATACAGTTAAGTACAGGCCGTTAGCAAACAACCAGAAAGATGAAAAGAACGTTGAACAGAATGTTGATTTGCCATCAGCACCATACAGCTAAGTACAGGCCGTCAGCAAACAACCATTAACAAAGAGACAGGAACAAAATAATGACAACAACACAAATTGTAAAGGAATCTGCAGAGGACGTGAGAGAAAAATATAAACAATAGAGATGGGTGCCGGTAGTACGGATCCTACTCATTTTTGCCATCAAACAAGTCTCACATTGGGCACCACTCCAATGCTACTTAACATTCTTTGTGGGTCGCTACGCCAATATCAGTCAAAACCTATTACGCACACAATAGAAAGATGATACAGAGAAATATAAAAGAAGGACCCTACACAGACAACAGAAGTATTTAGGAAATTCGAAGAAGTAGGAGAAGTAGGTGTTAGTAGGAGAGTAAACAACGTGTCTCAGAGCGATACAGAAAGTTAGAGAAAGTTTGTCAAATCATGTTTTACAGCGTCCACAATTTTGTTCAAGGATTCAAAAGCATTAGCATGGCAGTCAAAAAGTTTTGCAAAAATTCTCAAAATCTGGTTCAAAGAGGCTCCTTGTTTCAACATTCTCGAAATAAGATCTCAAGTTTTCGGAAGAAAATCATCATAACGAAGAGTAGCACGAGCAATACGTAGGATTTCAGAAGAGATGGAACCATAAAAAACATGCTCTGGTAAATTCCCAGATAGATCCGACATCCTTACTATGAAGAAGGGAAAGTTGTCCCGTTTGTCGTACAGCTTATACACAAAGATCCCGTCTACGATGGTAATATCCACCTCAAGAAACGTGGCATGGTTACCTTTATGTTTACTATTATGAGTTGGAGTTCATTCGGGTATATGTCACGATAGCTATTTTCAAACTCATCCTGATCGTTGATGCAGCAAGCATCATCAATAAAACGGAAAGCATGCTTAAACTCAAACCCACGGTATCGCTCGGTGCGTGAGAGAGCGGTAATAAAAGAACATTCGAAATTTATCGCGGTTTTTGCCAAAATCCGCAAAATTAAATATCCGCAAAATTTTTCAAAAATGATCGTCCGCGAAATTAACTTCCCGCGAAATTTTACAAAATCAGGTAACCGCGAAATTTAATTCCCTCGAAATTTTTCAAAATCGACCGTCTGCGAAATTAAACAAAAAAAAGGATCATACATAAAGATAAACACTGATTTGTCAAACAAATCTCTGCAAAACGCTAAAAAACAAAAGAAATATGGCCATCCACAAAATTAAATTCCAGCGAAATTTATCATAATTGGTCTTCCGCGAAATTTAATTCCCGCGAAAATTACATAATTTTCCTAACCGCAAAATTAAATTCCGCGAAAAAAATCATTTTGGCCAACCGCGAAATTAAATTCCCGCGAAAATTTCTTGCCTTTAGCCATTTGACAGAAAAGTGTTCACTTCGCGTGGACAAGATGGCAAAGCGAAGATTGCCACAACGAACACTGCGGGGTGAAACGATTAAATGTGCGTTGAAGAATCATTTTGTAGTGCCCGTTGTTGAACGGCATGTTGATTCCCCTTTTCGCTGTCTTTTGGATTATGCTGATGACGATGATAGAATTCAAGCAGAACTAAACATACACAGGAAAAGACTTGAAATTCATAACATTATTGACAAGTTTGAAAACGTTGTTTTATATTTCTCATGCCTGACTGCCTTAACATCTTCAAATTATCGAGTTAGTACAAAAAAAAGAAGGCAGACAGCTGCAGCTACGTCCCAAAATCTATCCGATTCGGATGATGAAAATTACGAGGATGAAGAAAAAATAATACCAGGTATGTTGTTTTCATATTGTTTTCATTCAGTTGTATGCAACAGTTGATTTATCATTAAATTTGCTCAATAATTTTTACTTTCATGCCAGGTGTTGATAACTTCATACAAAATATATATCGATATGTTTGAATCTTAAACGTTTTTAAAACAGAGCTACGTTATGAGTCGTTCGTTTTGGTATTGTACAGGGTGTCCCAGAAAAAAGAATCTTTTTTCGAGTAGCTCTATCATAATATTTGTCGATCATATTATATACGTTA
>JAUBWS010055390.1:0-16865 GCA_032270445.1 Darlingtonia californica
CCCCCCCTGGGAATACTTTCTGGATACGGGCCTGATTCCATTAATATTTAAGATAATAGGCTTTGCTCCTAAATTTTTTGCCTGGGTTTTTATTTTTGTGTTGGTCTGTAAATATACACTTAACGTCAAAACTGTTAGTAATGTTTTACGCACACTGAATTTATTTTTGATTGATGTTGAAAAAGCTTTCAGTTGAAATGTAATATTAGACGCTTTCCTGAAGCAAAAGTATTTTTTCCTATTATATCTTTCCTTTTCCACATAATATAATATGCAAGCTAAAAAATTCTCTTTTCATGTCTGATAATACTGTTGAAGTTTGGAAAATAATATATATTTTTCTTTGTATGAAATGTTCGATACGAACAAGTTGGAGATTTAACATTTGATGGTTTTCTTAAATTTTATAGAAATTTTGAAATATGGTTTTTTTATGGAATATTATTGCTACTATAAATTGTTTGAGATAAGTGTTTTAGCTGCTGATTTATTTTTTATTGTGAAGTTCACACTCTTTGACTGGTTTTAAAGTATTAAAGATAAAGTTAAAATTTTAAGTCTCCTACTGTCCTTTCACAGATTTTATTAGAACTTCCATGGTTAGAAAATTGAGGCTGGACGGAAAGTGGTCATATTTTAAAGTGGCCAGTTTCAGTCTACAATTGCTTTCTTTTTATGTATTGGTTTAAAAAAACTGTACTTTTTGAATAAGACACCATGTGAGTAGATGAAAAGATTGTGGTTTGAGAGGTGTGAAAAGAAAGAAGATATTTTATACTGTATTTTATTTCAATACACTGTTAGATTAGTTTGAAAAATGGAAGATTATCCTGTTTTCAGTTCTTTTTATACTTTAGATATAAGTAAAGAAGCATTGTTTATCAAATTTTATTTGAATGTATTTCATAAATGAAGTGAATTCATGATATTCGTCACAAATTGGGCACATAATATTATGCCACTCAGTACGGGAACATGGGAATAAACTTTCATGATTTACTTAAAAAAGAGTCGATAATGATCTATAAAACTTATAAAACAGCTTACTTAATTAAAATTATTAGTTTATTTCCATGTTTCCATACTGAGTGAAAAAACATAATTTGCCTAACTTGTGACGAATATCATGAAATTGGATTCTTATACAACTTTGTCTCTGTTTGGGTGATCATAAAGTTAGAAGAGTTGGTTATGACTAGCTATGATCACTATTTTACTATCTTTCTTAACTTGAAAGTCTGAATCGAGGAAGTAGTGAAGTAGTGAAGTTGTAAAGCGTTTTTTAAACTGTCCACATATTACTCTTTATCTTTAAAACAGACCTTAGGGCTAGCATAACGAAAAAATATTTTCTATTACATGATGTCTCGTATCGAAACCGCAAGTATCTTTGAGGTCGAAGCTACCTTATCGGACAAAATTTTCGTCGGTCAAAAGTGACGAAAATTCAATTTTTCAAAAACTCGATTTTAAATAAAAATCATGCCAGAATAGTGTCTATACAATGTTTTAAAGTAATTAAAAATTTTCGTGGCTCAACGTTTTCGACGGACAAAGTTTTCGTCACCTCCCTAAAATTTCGTCACTTTTGTCCGACATTTTTTTGTCCGATAAATTGCCTTGGTAACCTTGTCGATGAAATTCGAGAAAATCTGGAGTCTTTTACAAGACAGCTATGGATTGGTTTATGTTGATTACCATATTGTCTTTTATTGAATCGACAGATCCAATCACATGGAATCTTGTGAAAACTCTAACTTGGCCCTGAATTTCAGGGGTAGCAAATTTGTAGGAGAAGAGTGATGGGTCGTTATAAAAGTAATTACTATTAGATATTGACAATGCATAATTACATTTTGCTACCCCTTTGTAGCCGCGCCTGAAATTCGGAAGGCAACGCACGCTTCGCTAGTATCCGGGTGCCGTTCGGTCCGTGCGGAACTCCCGCCGCGCGTTCTCCTTAACATAGAGTTCCTTTAACTTAGACTATGAAATAGTCTAGCTTCGATTTTCAACTTTCAGAAGTTGTGGTATTCAATTTGAAAGACACTTTTAAACGTTGCTACATTTTCTACAAACCCTCGAAAGTCTAGGAATTGAAAAAATTGCAAGGAATATCCTAAATTGGAATTTCTTAATTTTGTAAAAAATACCTGGGTTATTATGAACCTTTTTTTTCCTTTAAGATATGATATACTGATTGTTTCTAAAAGTTTTTCAATGATATAGTATGTATAACTTGTGTTTCTAATCGGTTGTAAATTTGATAGAATAAGCAGGCACGGACACAGAAGGGTTGCAAAATTTCAGGAGAGGAGCGATTGGTCGTTAAAAAGTAATTATCTTTTACATATTGACAATGATAAATAATAGCATTTTAACGACTTGTCACGCTCCTCCTGAAATATTGCTACCCCTCTGCATCCGCGCCTGATAAGAGAGTGTAAGGATGGTTTAGTAACAACGACGTTTATTGGTTGCTATTTTTTGGAAAATTGTACAAAAAGTTCTGAAATTCGGAAAACATTTTTACTTTGTAACCCTACTGTGCACAACGCAATTTTATAGAATTATAACATATGTTCTATCCTTGTTTTCTAGAAAAATGTACAAATGGACAGCATTGCTAAGATGTCACTGAATAATTCCTTATCAAATATATCAACACAGACGTTTCTTACGTCGCTTGACGCATCAGATCTGAAGGCGATTGAGGATGAGTTCTGTATCCAAGTACCGAACACTTTGGTTGATAAATCAACGTTTGGCTCTATGTTGTCAGAAGCCCTGACGAAAGGGAATCTGGTTGATTACTATCAGCTCTTCGACATGATAGACATTTCACGGGAAGGTCTTATCGATTGGGATCGATTCTCGAATTACCTTCTTCTAGAATACTACGAGCGTGAAGATCGGATCAAGACAACGCAAGTCCCTCAATGGCAAGACATCAAAAATATCTCGGCACCACATAAAAATGCTATCTGTTGTATTCTACAGAACAACGGAACAGCTAACCGATATTGTTCTGTCAGCAGGGACGGTATGGTTAGTGTTTTTAACGATCAATATGAAGCTAAACGTGTATGTCAAATTAATACGAATCCTGAGGAGATCAGATCGAAGGATTTATGGATCACTGGTGCCGCTCTTATGCCGAATGTGAGTAAAATCGCTTTTGCTACTACGAGTCGAGAGATCTGGATCTACGACATGGCATCGAATGGTGACTTCGTGTGTCAGTATAAAATCATTGGTATGAGATTCATACCTCTTTGCATTAACTATTGGAGCAACAAAAACAACAATAACATTGCTCTGTTGACGTTTGGTGACACTGGAGGTTTCGTGCATGTCATATTTTTCAAGAACGCCACCTCATCTCTCTTTGATAAACCCTGGAAATCGGAACAGAGCCAGGACGCTTGTTTTCAAGTCAACATTGATAATATCATCAACAACAAGTACCTGTCGGCGTCTTGTTTAGAGTACAAAGCACATTCGGCATGGGTTCGTCAAATTGAGTTCGTACCGTTGTTAGATTGTTTCTTAACGTGCTCTACAACGTCTTCAGATTCGATTGTATTAGCTTGGCTCGGTAAGTCGCGTTCTGACGTCCGTTTGAACGAATTTAAAATCCCCCTCGGGATCAATGGATTTGATTATCAAGAGAGTTTAAATTTGATTGCATCAGCTGGTATCAATAACCATGTATGTCTATGGAATCCCTACGTTGTCTCCAAGCCAGTTGGTGTTCTACGAGGACACATGCAGGTCATCGTGGCAGTCCAATTCATCCGAAACAAACATCAGCTCATCAGCTTGTCCAAAGATAAAGTGTTACGAATATGGGATGTTAATTTGCAGATTTGCGTACAACGATTAACTGGAATTTTCCCCAAGGGACCAGATACAAGCGTCTTGATTCATTACGATCAAGAAGCTGGTGCGTTATTCGCCGCTTTTAATTACCATCTGCAGGTCTTGAAAATGAAACGAGAAGTTAAGCATCGTGTCATTAGTCATGATTCACCTATCACCGAAGCTATCTACAATGAGAAATATGGTCATGTGATTAGCGTCGACGAATCGTCTTGCATCACCATATGGTTTTTAAATACAGGGCAAAAGGTCAAGCATATAACCGAGGCTCACGGAGAAGCTGAGATCACGACAGTTTGCTTGGATCATAGCCAAACCAGAATCTTAACTGCTGGTACCGACGGAGCCATTAAGATCTGGGACATCAATGGGAACTGCCACCATGTTCTTGTTGTTGAAAATGGAAACCCATGTGAAATCAGTCAGATTCTGTATCTGAAACGTATGATCCTTGCAATCGGTTGGAGTAAGGTGCTTTGCCATTTCCCGTCGACACAGTTGAAGAGCTACTACGTGTATCCAACCGATTGGAAGGGCAAACAAGAGCATTTTGATGATATCCTGGCGGCTGACTTCTCGGAGCCTCGCACTCTCGTAACTGCTAGTTACGATGGAGATATCGTCTTTTGGAATACCAACACTCAGAACTCCGTTCGGAAGATCACGACGGATATTAACGGTAAATCAAGACGTAACAACCGTTTACCTCCGTTATCGCCTCGTAAGCTACGTCATACCCGAAACGAACCCAGGATGCGAACAAAAAGCTCTAGTAACGTGCTTCACGTTAAGCCTGATACGCCCTCCAAGGATAAGCGCCTATCCATTTGTTCCAATATGTCAATCGAGGAGTCTGCATCTTTCGTAACAGTGACTTCGATCTCGTATTTGAAACAACGAAACGCGAACAGCCCCCATACAGCTGATTTGTACTCTTGCCACTCAGACGGCCACGTACGGTTTTGGAACAGCCTTACTTGCGAAAACCTAGGAAATTTTGTCGCTTTCGAGCAATTCGGATCGCTTGTCTCGTGCACCAATTCGACTAGTGAACTGCTTTGTGTCGGATGCGAAGACGGATCGTGTAAGATTTGGTATATCGATGATTATTTGAATGATAAAAAGAAAGATGTTTCAACTCCTGTTTCTGAACTTGGCGACTTCAACCAGCCGAAATATCTCACAACATTTTCAACGCATATTGATGCAGCGACAATTGTACAATTCATCGAACGCAACGGCAAAGTTTTGCTATTAACCGCTTCCACGGATTGTTCCGTCGCCATTCAATCGTTAAACGGACTTATCGGAATATTCGGTCAGAACGAACACTGGAACGTCAACGATATCCCTATTATTACGATTGCCTCATGGATGGATGATTTAGAGAAACTGGCGAACGAGAAAAAGGAGAAAAGGGACTCCATTGTAAATGAAGAAATAAAAGCAGCAAGTGCTGCTACTTCACATCTCATCAGTGTTCCAGAGAATGTAAATGATCAAAAATTGGATGCCTCTAAGGAAGAATTCTGGAATCAGCCTGATATACAAGAAGTTGTTAATCAAATAAACGAAGCCAAGACCAAAGATCAAAACACGATGAGATCGAGAAACCTTGTTTCGGATAAGAAAAGAAACTGCTCTTATAGATCACTAACCACAACGCAGATGGATGAGGTGGAAGAACTCGAGAAACCGGAATTTGTTCTTCATCCAGAACGGTATTTCCTTGAGCGTGACGATGGGGACAAATTCGATTTCTTCAAAGTGGCCGACATGACGGATTCGTTCGCCGATCAACTGAAACTGAAACACGACGAGAAAAGTATATTCCCGAAGTATATCCTTGACATGGACATGAAAATGAGGACAGCACACAAACTGATGGTAAAACAAGGATCGACACGATCCTCAGTTCAAGGACGAGGTAGATTGCAAAAAAGGCAAACAGTTTTGACACGGTCTGGCCTTTCAGACGTCACAGGCGGTATCGATTAAGCTTATTTACATACATTAAAAACTTGCTACTCTATGAATTTCGCGATTTTCGTGGTTTTCGGGGTCTTCTGCCAAATTTTTCATTTTACTCAATTGCAAATTCTTTAGAAAAATAAAATTTTCTCTATACTCTTCAATCTACAATACAGTGGAATCTCTATAGACGGACATCCTAAAGCGGAAACCTCCATAAGACAGACTGTAGGTCAAGGAACGGAATGATTTACAGTCAAACTTTCTTATAAAAGATCTCTATAAAGCGGACATCCCTCTTAAGCGGACACATTTTTTACCGATGGTGTCCGCTTTATAGAGATTCTACTGTATTCTTTAAGCTGATATTCAATGGCTCGTTTAATTTAAAAAAATGAAAATTTACCGCGAAATTGTTACCCCTTGAAATGTGATTGAGGCAAATTATTTGAAATTGATTCCAAAAAAAATTAGTTCTTTTGAAGTAGAATTCGTAATGAATTTCGCATTTCCGATTTTATCAAAGGCGGAAGAGAGATTGGTCCATCTAGAGGTTGATTGCAACTACATTAAACCAGTTTATGATTTTTTTCGGTAACAGTGTAATACAGCAATATTTTATAGGACTTCAACTATATCGACGAATGAAGCTCCTTTTCCATTTTATTTTTAGCAATTTTTTATAGTAAATTATTTCGAGACCAAAACGTTGCATTTGTTGCTGCAGGTTTTTGCAGAAGTCAATTTTGATTTAGGGAACTTTTTGGTACAATATCTGCTGCCTATTGATTTTTTGAAAATTGCTTCATTCACCGTGTATAGCAGTTTGACAATAATGACTTTTGTCGAAATTCTCATATTATTACCTTATCGAAATTCGACATATAACATTTTCTTTAGGTTAAATTTATATTTTTACCATCAAATTTTAGGTTTTATACATTGCATTTGTATATTCGATGATAATATATCTTTAAAGGCTGTATTATAATAAGTTTGATTTAGAAATTGATTTTACCTTTCAATTTCTTTGTAAAACCACTGAATGCTAAACACCTTAGTCGCAAGACTTCAAGATTTTGATACAACTTCTTAGAGAAATTTTGGCACGGAGAAAATTTGACGCAAACGAATTGAAATCGCCACGTTAAGTCGGCGTCAAATAATGTTTATTTCGGCTGCGCCAGAATCACTTTCACTCTTTTGAACGAAATAACAGTCAGAATGCATCTTAATGTAAAATTATATAATCAAAATACTAATTTTTCATAGTATTTGTATTGCAAAACCTTAAAATCGAAGGTTCTCAAAGTTTAGAGGCAACCAGAAAATTCTTTGATTATGGAAGTAAGGTAAAAAAGTTATGAAAACCAGATAATTCGGTAGGAAAAACATCTGAACTTCGGCGGCCTTTGCTCTGATTTTGGTTCTCAATGTATTTTCTTTTATGAAACAATACATGATAAAGTCTAATGATTATATTTTATTCCACTTCAGCGCAAAAAACGATTTTAAACCCCTGTACATACAGTCCTGTAAAAGGCGCGTTGGCTTTATTACTGCTTTTAAACCCTTACTTCACCATTTTTTCAGAACTCACTTACCATATGTTTTCAAAAAATGCACCAAAAAATTACGCTCTCAGTGGGGACCATTCAAAAAGCACGTTCGTCCAAAACTTCGAATTTTTGACATTTTCCGCCAATGTTTGTTTTACATACAACAACGCTTTCGGAGTTAGCGTAACCATCTTGTTTTGTGGGTGCAAGTTGGGACTCTAGCGGCAAGTATATAGTGTGCTATCAATTTATTACATCCTTTGTTTAGTGACGACCATTGTTTATCGTGTTCAAAATCTAACTTGCACCTCCAAAACAATATGGCCACGCTTACTCCGATCCTTTTTTGCCGTTCTTTAGCAAGTTGAAGGCATTTTATTGTCTTTTATTGAATCAACAAATCCAATCACATGAAATCTAGTAAAATCTGGCTCAGCCCACTTTTTGAATGACCTGTGAGTAGGTTACAAAAAATAAATTAAAATGGCTTTTTCAATGTGATAATAGAAACTAAATTTTGCCTATTCCACTTTGAAAAATGTTTTCCGCTGAAGTTTTGAGCGAAAAGAATTTTCGTCATTTTTGCGGGAAAACGCATATGGAGAATTAAAAGCTACTATACAGTAGTTTAGATAAAACGTCATATATTATAAGTTAGACATAGTTTACAATATAAAAGAAAGTAAACCTAATTAAAAATTCTTGTATTATGTGCGGTGGTATATATCAAAGTCCACGTCATACGGGGCTGGCACGTGCATTTTCCTTGTAGATCTATAAAAAAAGATAATACCATATCGGGTAAAAAAATATGTTAGACAGACAAAAATACTAAAGTGACGAAAATGTTTACCGACGAAATATTTTGTTTTCAAAAATTCCTCATAGCATTAAACATTACTCACAATTTTTTTTTTGAAAAATTGAACTTTGGTCATTTTTGTCCAACGAAAATTTGCCTAGGCAATGATGACTTTCTTAACAAAACGGCTGTTTCGCTCAGTTTGGCCAGAATTGAAGTCAGCGCGACTACAATCTGCTGATAGTCAGACTTCAATCAATTTAAAAATAACGTCAAAAAGGGGCATGGGACCAAACGGAGCTTTCTTGATTGGTTCATATAAAATTATTGTGAGTTTTGCGGGGGATTCAAGATTGAATTGATGAAATAACTATTATTGTTTGACTGTTCTTATTAGGTTCTACTGCTCGTTCTTTACCACCTTCTAGTAATACCTTGCCGGTCAAAAAAAAACTCTGCAAAAAGTTTACAAAAAATTTTGGAGGTGATAAAAAAATGGTTTCAAAGTAAAGAGATTTTAAGGCTTTAAGAAACATAGAAGCAATAATTCGTATAATTTTGATGTCAAAATCGGTTTCATAAAATTGAGATTTCGTCACTTTAGGCAGGCGAACAATTTAGTCTTGCGAATTTTCCAAGGAAGAAACACATTTTTCGAACCCCGTTGGTTGTTAATGTTTTTACTAATTGCTTTTTATTATGTTTTTTGATTAAAAAATTTATATGGTTTCACACGAAGACATCGTAAGTGAAAAACCGGCTTTAGGAACGATATTTTTTGGCCAATAACCTAGATATCTACCTAATGAAAAAAGAGAAATGAGAAGGTTGACATACTTTTTTTCTTTGAACAGACTCCGTTTTTTTGATTGTTTTGGCAACATATTTCGCGGTATTATACGTTGTGCTTCCATTCTACGATTGTAAAACCTTTGCTCTTCTTTCTTCTTCACGTACCAAATCGCTGCTACTATGAAAATGAGCAATGCCAGGGCAGCACCGCCCACACCACCAACGACCGGGATAACCTTTCCCACTGAAAAATAAATAAAACTGGTTAATTTTTACAATCATAACATACCAGGTAATTTGACTCTATGAGCCTCATTAGTGGATTAATTTCTAAGCATTTTTGATCCTTTTATGCTTGAATCGCAAAAAAGTGTTTTTCATCAGGGCGAATCTCAGTACCTCCTCGTGATGAAGTATGTTAAAACATATGTTTGTGAGAAATTAAGGGCGGACTGTTAATTATTTTCAAAAGATTTTCTATAAACTCCGAACTTTCATATCAAATTTTCAAATTTGACTAATTGAAACACTATCGCGCAAATCTTAACGAAAACTTCGGCGAAGTTTTAATCGAAATCCAAGGTAAAGTCTTGTTGTAAAAACAACCTTTAGGAGAGATTGGGAAAATATGGCGTGCACTAGCTTTTAATTTTCATATTTATATAACTTTAGTTTCGGCTGCCGATTTCAAACTACAGAATTTTCGTTTTCCAAAAGATTCATGGTATCTGCCCACCATTACACGTTTTTATAAGCATAACGTCTATAAGCATATGAACACTGAGGTGTGAGTCTGAGTTTTTGGCAGTTTTGGGATTTAAAAAAGGTTTTTAAGGAATAGACCAAGTTAAAGAGCTCGGCTTTAGAGAACAAGCTTTTAATTCTAGGGAATAACAGCGTATATCTAAAGATAATTGCGTTTCAAGGATGAGCTCAAAATTCCATATGCTTGTAAAAAACGTGTATAGAGAGGTTCCATGGTCTAACGTAACAACTGAACTAAATTATTTTTTACTAAGAAGGTTATGTTGCTTTAATGAGAATTTAAGAGACTTACGTTTATCCTTTTCTTTTTTGCAATTTCCAACTTTTCCATTTCCTTCATAGTCATCTTTACAAATACACGCATACGATCCTTGATCAGGGAAATCAATACAATACGCATTCACATCACAAAACAATCTGTCCGTCCGTTCGCTATCGATAGCACATTCGTCCAAATCTAAAATAACAGGACAAATAAAGAAATTCTTCATAAGTAAGAAAGCATCAAGTCTAGAATGGATGCTTACACTTAACCATTCCATTGAAAAGTGAAATTCACTGCGTTAGAGACGACCAGCGACCTGGTTAACTATTTAAGGGAATTTCTAACACTATGGGAGCAAAACTATCGTGCGTGGTTTTCATTCGGATTCTGATAAAATTTGTGCAAATAAAACCAAATTTGTGGTTCTATGTAAAATTTGAAATTTGTTGAACTATTTGCAATTTCAGTCAAACTTATCATACTGTACGTCGTTTTTATAAAACTTGCGCAAATGAAAGTTAAGCCTACGTAGACATCACTAAAGAGGCTTAGAGGATTGTAGAATATTTATCAATAAATGTATGTTTTTTAATGTTCTGAGGTAACCTTATCGGACAAAACATTTCGGACAAACTTTTCGACGGGCTTATTTTCAGTCGGACAAAAGTGACGAAAATTCCATTTTTCAACAACTTGATTTTGAATAAACATCACACGAATCATAGTGTCTATAATGTTTTAAAGCAATAAAAAATTTCGGTGGCCAAACGTTTTCGTCGGACATAATTTTCGTCATCTCCCGAAAATATCGTCAATTTTATCCGACATTTTTTTTGTCCGATAAGATGTCTATTTTGAGTGCCTTCGTTTCTACAATTTTCAGCTTTTTACAAAAGTAAAATTGTCAAACTTTTAAAAGGAAATATCTCGACACTGGAAATATGGCCTTTTCAAGCTCTATCTGATTAGCGATTCCTATTATCAAATTTGAGAAAAATTAAGGTTAATGTCCCTGTAAGAAGGAAATTTGTCTTGGCGGTACAGAAGGAGCATGAAACATAGTTATCTACAATTAGCATTTATTGGAATGGATATGGTCTAACCAAAATAAGTAACTAGAAACTTGAAAGTACCTTGAAATTCCGTTTTTGTTTCGTCAATAGAGCCTTTCATATTTTTAGTCTCAACTTGGGGTTCCTTTGTAACCGTACGAACACCAGTTTCGACGGCTTTTATACACGCACCACGCACACGGTCAGTGCATGTCGTTGGCGGCATTTCCACGCTATAATCGACCACCAAACTTCCAGCCCTATAGAAAATACAAGAAATAACTCCATAGAAATACTTGTGCGAGAAACTTTCCCCTTCTTCACAATCTTCTTTCTCTGAACTTCAAAATTTCAAAAAAATTTCCGTATGTTAATGAAGTCACGTAGAAAGAAAGTTGAACCTCCATCTTTTGTAAATTGTTTTAAGTACGAAAGTCTATTAATATTCTTGGAATAAATTTCTTTCTTACTTACTTATAATCTATGATGGTGATTTGTTGTGGAGTTGAATTTGATGCTTTGTAGAAGACGTTTGATAACTGTGAAACGTAAAAAATCAAACAAGCGAATTACAAGCAAATTATAATTGTTTAATTCAAACTTAGGACAGATGGTTTCAGCTGTACAGGTTGGCCATTCATTTTCAAGAATCAAATTCCAGGAGTTTTCTGAAACTTTCAAGGAGTGACCCCGTCCAACCCGCACTAGATATTTGAATGAAATAAAGAGACAAAATACAGCTTAAATAACCTTGGAATAAAATAAATTTACAACTTTTAGCTGCATACATAAAGAATCATATCCTAACTTTGAAAATGAATAAATTTGAGCTTTAAGAGACCAAGAAACTTTAAAAGGTTTTAGAGAGTTTTCAGAAATTTTTTTTCACTTTCCAGGAGTATTTTCCAGGAGTATAATACATTTCGAGGAGTGTCCAGGAGTTTCCATAAGTAGTGGCCACCCTGATATAGCACCAAGTACTTTAATGGAGGCAAGCAGATTTTGACCTCAGCCTCGATAACCCTACAGACATAAAACAATAGAAACTCTTACACAAATACAAAGGGTGTCTACCAAGAGATTAGGGTGGATTTCCCTGAATTTCTACCCCTTTTTCCTGTTTTTTTTACCGGCTTGGTAATCTGATTCTCAAGAAACTTCAGTAAATTTCCCAGATTTTTCCCTGATTGTATTGAATTCTTTTGAAATCCCTGACTTTTCCCTAATTTCTGATTTCTCTGAGCTGGCAGATACCCTTCACAATAAGAGTCATTCACCTAGGTATCTAAGATATTAAACTGAATGAAATGCGAATCGCATAGAAATTACAAAAAGCACATACCCAATCGAGAATGTTTTGGTTTAACGTATTATATCGTGAATCCTTGTCTTTTTTAGTCAGAATAACATTGATTTCACTGTTGTCTCCAAGTTTAACGATCTGACTACCATCCAATTGCAAAATGTTGAATACAAATTTGCCAGAAACACCAATGTTTGCTAAATAGATATATTATATATATATAATATAAAAAAACAAAAATTGTTGCTCCACCACACTGCTCATACCTAGATCGAGAGCGATAATCTCTATCGGATCTCAAGACGCGTTTCGTATATATATTTAAAAACTCCAGTCAGATCTCCAAGCTCCGCTCAAGCAATTGAGTGTGGAGCAAAAACGGTATTCTCGGCTGATGAGGCATAATAAGGCCGAAACGCGTCTCGATATCCGTGGAGATCATAGCTCCCGATCTAGGTCTGAGTAGTGTGATCGCGCAACACATTGTTTTTTCATACTACATATGTTATGAGATAATATGTAGTATTTTCTTTTGGACAAAACTTCGCGTGGAATAAATTTCGAAATTAGATTTATACAAAATCAATAATGATGTGTCAAGATTTCTACAAAAATGTAGAAAACCGGCAAAAATGCACATGAAATTAATCTACGCAAAACAGAAATTTTTTGAAGATCGTAAAATCAAATTCGCGCGAAATTTTATCCACGTAACATAGTTAAAATAAGCAGAAATAAATGAAATAATAGCTAATTCCTTGCTTTGTTTCATAAAGTCGTCTCCGTGCGATAGGCGTATGTCATGTAAAAGAGACCCTTTAGACATATAAGAAGGAATGAAACAGAAATGTATAAGAAATATATCACCCTCTCGTGGCGCTCCTTCACTGCCAACAAACTTATTCATTACACTCCATCTCAGAGACAAAAAAATAACGTCAATTGCGTTAGGTTATATTTGACGTCACTTTGGTAAAGGATTTCATAACATATCGAACCTTTGAGTTAACAAGACATTTACTAGGGATTCGTGATTTTGAATGACAAAATGGTAAAAAATTGTGTAAAACCATGCATTTCGGAGCAAGAAAATGATTCCGAGATGACACAAGAAAGTACGGAACATCAACAAGTTCCGGAAAATATTTCGGAGATTACACAGGAAAATACGGAACATCAACAATTTTCAGAAAATGTTTCGGAGATGACACAAAAAAATACAGAACATCAAAAAGTTCAAGAAAATGTTTTGGAAATCAAACAAGAAAATATGGAACAACAAGATGTTCCAGAACATGTTTTGGAGATGATACAAGAAAATACGGAACACCAACAAGTTCAAGAAAATGTTTCGGAGATGACACAGAAAAACACGGAATATCAACAAGTTCAGGTAAATATTTCGGAGATTACACAGGAAAATAAGGAACATCAACAAGTTCAAGAAAATGTTTCGGAAATGAAACAAGAAAATACGGAACAACAAGATGTTCCAGAATATGTTTCGGAGATTATACAAGAAAATACGGAACATCAACAAGTTCCAGAAAATGTTCCGGAAATGACAAAAGAAAATACGAAACAACAAGATGTTCCAGAATGTGTTTCGGAAATGATACAAGAAAATACGGAACATCAACAAGTTCCAGAATATGGTCCAGAAATGACAAAAGATAATACGGAACAAGTTCAAGAAAATGTTCCAGAAATGACACAAGAAAATACTGAACATCAAAAAGTTGCAGAGGTATCACAAGAAGATTCGTTACACCAAAAGCTTCCAGAGCTGCTACATGACACTTCCGAAAAAAACCATGTTGAAGAGATTGAACACAAAGATTTAAAACGCCATCTTTCGCAGCTTGGGGAAAAAGATTCCGAAGAACAGAAGATTCCCGAACTGAAAAATGAAGATTCAACACAACAAAATCTTACGGAGCTACTGCAAAAGGATTTGGTAAAGCACCAAGTTGCACAGGTAGCACATATGGATTCCAAACATGAGAAGCTTGAGGAACCTAAACAGCAAGAGCTTGTTGATGTAGTAAATGATGAGTCAGAAAAACAGCAAATTCCAAATTCGGAAAAAGATGAGTTGATTCAGCAGCATGTTTCGGAAGTGGTAAATGAACAAACCGAAAAACAACCAAATCTAAACGGAGATGTTAAGCAAGATCCAAAACCACAAGAGGTTGCGCAGATAGAACATGGAGATCCAGAAAAACAGGAAGTTTCGGATTTAGCTAAAGGAGATTCGGCTGAACAGCATGTTTTGGAACCGGTAGACGAAAATTCAAAAGAAAATGTAGAACAAGAAAGTTCTAAACAAGAGGACCCGATGTGCTCAGAACCAATATCGTCAGAACAAGAAATGGAAGAGGCAAGAAGAGACAGGATTGACGATGAAACCATTTTACAAATGTTTCAGAAAAATGCTGAGATTCAACAAAGTTTTCGAAGCAAATGGGATACTTTGATCAAAACCTTCAACAAACATATGGAGGAAAATCCTAAAAAGGTTAGATTATTTATTTTAGTTTCTACTCAAGTTGAATCTCTATGAGGTGGCGAGGATTTCTTTAGATTACCATATATATTTTCAATTCTTAACATTCCACCCATGTATTTCATCATTTAGAATGACGAGGTGAGAACAAGACTAGAAGTCAGCTTTCAACGAGACATTGGTTTCATGAAACACCAGGTAAATCGAGGAGAAGAGTTTAATGAACGACTTGAAAAGAGTGTTGAGGAAAAAGAAAAGCTTGGTCGTAACCTCGAAGAAGAATTGGAATCTCTCCAGCTTAAAATGACAGAGAGTGACGATACAATCCATTATCAAGAGTGTAACATACAAGTAATAACAGGTGGCGCACAACGGAAAGAAGGCCTGTGTAATGCACGGGAATCACGATTGAAAGATCGTGATCAGGACATCAGAATCAGGGACTTTGATTATGAAAATGAAAATGCAGAGTTCGAAGAATACATGGAAGAATGCAACGAGGAGACGAAAGCAGAGGAAGAGAGGTTGGAGGAAATGAAAAGGAAGCTGGAACGGAAAGCCAAAAGGAAGATTGATTTCAAAGGGCTCTTTCGTTGCCATGGAGGGAAATGCAAACGTGAGATGACTGTACTATGCGAAGAAAGCAATTCAAGCGTTTTGGTGGACAAAGAGGCTAGTTCGGCTGAAACTAGATCACCGAGCACAAACAAAAGTTCTCCAGGTAAGCTAGCCAGATTGATGTCAATTTTACGAATTCCACGGAAGCAAAACGACTCAAAGGTTCCACCTACAGACATTGGACAAGCATCAAGTAGCTCAATTTCAGAAATTGACTTTCAACAACCGTGCACATCTAAGGACAGTAGCTCACTGTGTGATGAACCGGTGGTAATGAAAATTGAATATGCTAATCGCAGATCCTTCAAGAAGGCTAATAATCTCCTGAAAATTTTGTTCAAGAAGGGAAAACTAGTCCCTCAAAATATGTAACTTCTTATTTTAAATAATGCTTTTTTGTATATTTTTGTATATGTATATCGAAATTTCTAAAGTATTTGTAATTATATCGAATACTCAGTAAACTGTTAATTAGATGTTGTTCTTCCCGGCCATAATATCTATCAGCACGGATTTACAGTGGAGCCTGTCGTGAAATGAGAAGTGAATTTGAATATCAAGAATAGAAAAAATGTATACTTACTTAGGTTGACGTTAGGCGGAGTTACTCCTGCTGGTAAAACAACAGCTAAAAGATAGGAAAATAACAATTATCAATTCAAGTTCACCAAATTTGTACGAATGTATTGGAATTTGATGTTACTTCTTTAGGCATTACCTTTAAGGGAAGAAATTATGCGCGGAAGAAATATTTGCAGAATTTATTTTTGTGGGTAAAGGATCCGAAAATGCCTTAATTTGCAGAATTTATTTTTGCAACATTCATTCATCATAAATGGTACAAATTTAAGAGTAAAGTTACGAACTAAATAGGAAACTGCCTACAAAGAAGCGGATGATTATGTTTCTTCGAAATTTTCGGAATAGATCATTGCGAATGAACGGTTTTTTTGAACGGTGATTTGGACCAAATCCGCAAAAATTTCTTACCAGCATTTTTTGAAGTTGAAATTTCAGGGTGCGCGCTGATAGAGCGCATCCTCTTAAGGTAAATTATTCACAAAATGTCAAGTTACATCAGGATTCATCGAGGGTCCTGATAGCTCATGCTTATCGAGACTTCGTCCCATTAGGGGGAGGGGCGAGGAGGGGCGAACATAGTTTCAGCTTCATTTAAACATTATGAACGTTCGTACACAGAAAACTTTGTTTCTCTAAATGATGTAGGACGAGATAGACGTAAAAGTGTCTAAGTTAGAAAATCACTTACTTTTGTTAGCAGTTACTCGAGCAGCTAGAAAAAAAAAGAAACATATAAGTTAAAAACTCGCAAGAAATGTCAGCAATTTA
>JAUBWS010055401.1:0-16863 GCA_032270445.1 Darlingtonia californica
TCTACCAATAAACTACTGATATTTTTGTTTTGGATAAGGCTTCCGCTCTCCCGTTTGCAACTGCTCAGTTTCTTGTTGATCTTTAAGAACTTAATGACCGTATTGAGAAAAAGAAACCTGAATATTTCCTGAAGAAATTTATTTCACAAAGAAGAATATATATTTTTGAAAAGGTTAGGAAATTATCTTTTTAACGTTATAAAAACTGCAAATAATGAATAACAACTTAATAATGTGCAGCCTTTAAAAAGTTGGGTTCCGTTTTTTCAGGACACCTTGTATATTTCCCCGAAAATTTCAGTATTCAGTATTTCAGTAAAAGCAGCGAATTCGGATTGTAACAATATTTTTGCAAAAACAGTATGGCAATAGTAAACGGAAAAAAGTGTTTCAAGATTTGAGTTAAATACCAAACAACTGAGTTAGCCAATGAATATCGTTGCTTAAAGAATGGAAATAATCAACGTGGAATAATCTCGTTTTTTTGTGTTGAGAAAATTGCAAGGCACAAATAAAATATTAAATTTTTGGTGTAAGTTTGTCAACCATTTTACGAGGTCATCAGTTCAAGATTATTACCAGTCTTAGGATTTTCGGCCCAGTCCCAAAGAACTTCTTGGATAACCTCTCGTGGTAATAAGCCATGCTAATTGGTATATTAGCATCTTTAATGGTTTTTTATTCTTACCTATGTAGTTTCTAGGTTGAGTGGGTTTGATGGGAACATTTTAACAGTTTGGTGACTGTCGATAGTTCGTTTACAGTTTGGTGACTGTGAGTTTTACGTTGCAAAGGTCCACTATTTATATAGTAGTTTTTCTCAAAAATGTTAAACATTCGAAATTATTTTGATGAGTGTGACCAACTTTCGAATAACAACCAATCATAAGCGTTACAGGTTTTCGAAATTTATTTCGGTGAGTGCTGCCAGCCAAAAGGGAATTGAGAGAATAACAAAACTCGTTTCAATAAATATTTTCCTCTGGGGGCAGGGAAATATATAATAAACAAAACATATAACAAACCATAAATTACAATAAATTTGACGAATGAATGAATGAACAAACGAACGTATGAAAGAATGAATGAATGAATGAATGAAGTAATGAATGGTTGAGTGTATGAATGAGTTATTTTTGATCTAAGTTATCCTTCTAACTTCTTCCATAATCTCCAAATTCACTGATTCTTTCTCTGTAGCCATAGCTTTGTGTAGCAATGTCACGAAGTATTTCATCTTCATGAAAGCGTCCTTTCTCATACGAAAATTTGAACATGTCGAAACGGTCGTCACCATGGAAATGCATAATGGCAGTCAAAGGATCCTGTGAGTCACGTAAGTTTATTTATTTTAACCTTTCTAAGTCCCACTAAGGGTCCCAAAATCACCGAATTTGGAGTGTAGACCCTTTAAGGGTTGTAGTTTTAACAAATTTAGGGAAAACTTTTGAAATTTTAGAGAAATGTTTCCAAAAAAAAGTCTCGCTAAGGGTTCCAAAAACCGTTTCAAAATTGTCAAAAATAGTCTTTCTAAGGGTTTTCGAGCCTCGGGTGGCATATACTTGACGATTTCTAAGTCAGGTATCCCCTCCCACCGGAGTGTTTAACCACTTTAATTTATCAATAGTGTATCCAGGGGTAGCACTTGCAGAAGGAGGGAAAAAATTAGAAAGTCGTAAAAGCAATTTTGTATTAGGGCGATGCAAAACAAAATGGCATTTGATGGTTGCTAAATTCTTTAGCAGGGTTACGTGACCTACTCTAGATACGCTGCAACTTACCTGATATTCGCTGTCTTCAATGTACTCTCCACTGTGAGGAGAAAGCGCCTCTCGAGTGAAGCTAAATTCTATATCTATAATATAAATATCTGTTCAAATTTTACTCAATTTTCATAACCTGTCAAAAAGGACATCAGGATCAGGTATACACCAAACATACATCCAAATACTGTCTATCTCTTACGTCATAGATGGCTGTTAGCTTTCCAGATTAAATTGCGCAGTTGATGTGTTCTGAGAAAAATTATGGTCTTTGAAATTTGGATTCTTCCTAGCATAAGCCCTTGATGTTGAAAATTTTACTTGGTTTGACGGATTTGGTGTTCCTGGAAAAATTTTCGAAAACAAATTCACAGAGACATTTTATGGTGGCCTATGGGTGCATTAGGAGTTTTCTAATTATTTCTTTAAAAAAAATTCTACTTTATTGATCAGCGGCCCAAAAGGGCCGAGCTGATCTTTGGTTTCCTCGGCTAACGTTTCCTTCCTTCCGTTCTCCGTCGTTGTTCTCCACCCGTACCGCCACAGAATTACACGCCCCAGCAATAGATTCACCGATTAGCCGAGGAGGACAATAACCATAGAAAACACTGTATCCGTGGCCGAAATGGGCAACAAGGTTACTAGCCGGTGTTCTCAGAGAGTATACGAGTTTTAGAAGCCAAGACAGGCTGAATAACATTAACCTATTTGCAAGTGAAGGGAATAAACTATTTTCGCGGTAATTTAATTTCGCGAATGAAGGGCCAAATCGCGAAAACTTTTCCTTATCTTTTCCTAATCTTTTACCTCTTAAAATTGAAAAAACACATTACACTCGATATTATACATGAAATTCGTTCACTTATGATCAATGATTTGCTATGCTTTATGTAACAATTGACACGAATTTGGAAAAAAGGCACCAATGAGTAATAAAGGTGTGTTCAGTTTTTTATTTACTATATCTATTTTTTTTTATTTTCTGGTTTCTTAATTCACCTTATAAACAAAATATTACCAATATTACCAGAAAATAAAAAAACTAAGAAAAAAATGATATAAAAACACATTTTAAATTGATTGAAAAAAAATTTTATTGATCATCAACGGTTTATTATTATTTTCATTGTAAAATCTTCAATAACTCTTTTTACAATATTTTCTTCTGGATAAAAATTTTATCTTCAGAAAGCAAATGAAAATATCGAAATAATTTCAAAAAATTTTACAAACAGATTACAATTTTTTGTGAATTTTGCGAATTTTAGCCAACTTAAAAACGCTTGGTAAAATGTTTAAAATGCTAATTTTCGCCAGATTGTTATCTCCTTCAATCTTGATAGATTACTTCAACAAACTAGCCCCAAGAATTTGTTTTCATTTCATTACAACCAATACTATGGTTTTGTGTTAGTTTTTTCTTGGAATTTTTTGTAAAACATTTCCAAACTTATCTTTATTTCGCGATTCCCGAAAATAAATACTCGCAAATATTTCTTTAAACGGCCATTGGCGAAAATTACGTGCAAAATACAATTTTTATTTTTTCAATTCGCGAAAATTGGTGCCCTAATTTGTTTTTGCCATTTACAATTCGTTATTGCCCTTCTCGGCCACGGATACACGGTTTTCTATGGTTATTGCCCAAGCTAGGTCATGGATTCGAGTTCCACCAGGTCCGTAGGTTTTGTCACGGATCTTGACCGTTGATCATTTGCAGATAATTGACCGTATTGAAAAATAGCAACCTTAATATTTTCCAAAATATTCAAAGTTATCGATTAAATTCTATATTTTTGAAAAGCTCAGAAAAAGATCTACAACAGGTAGCTATACTCTGACATTGAAGAGGAAAAGCTAGACGAACTTGTACGAGCAGTAGAGTCTGCTGATGAAAATCAAAGACACATTGAGAGCTGGAAACTGATAAATCATATACCACCGGTCGCAAGAAAGCAAAACAAGGATTAATCAAAAGTAACTCTAAAGATACGATAATGGTCTAACCATTTTCAAAACCTTCTTTGTCAGCAACCAACTTTTACTGACAGAGACGATGATTTACCTAAAGTCCTTAATAACTTGGATATTGACGATGAAAACTAAACATGAATTACGAGCTGTTAAGTAAAAACTTCCTGCCTGAAGGGAATCAATCAAGCCCGGACAACGTTTCAAATGTTGTTATTTAAAGATGTGACTTTGACGATATAGTGTAGGAGTTTGCAAATCACCTTGAATGGTGGTGATGGTTTGAAGCCAAATCAATGATCGGAAATTGATCTGCTTCCGCTACAAAAGTCAAGAGACCTGAGTGATACTACAATCATCCACAAAAATGTATGAGACTTAGCAAAAATTTCCATTATTTGCAAGTTTATAGTCTGGCGAAAATGTCGATAATTAGCTTTATCAGGGAGTGACTAGCTTCTAGGCTATATTCTCAGGCTTCTTGGAACAGTTGTAGACTTTTTGACCTATGATCCTAAGTCCGGCTTGAAACTCCGTCCTTGAAACTCCTTCTTTAGATACACAGTTAAACAAGGTTTTAGACCGCTTGTGGTTTCAGAATTTCAGGGAAGTCCCCTATAAGTCTCAAATATTTAAAAGACGGTTGTAGAAGCGCAGTGAGCGCGTTACTATTAGTAACGAATTTGCAATTAAAGGAGGATTAATCTTTTGGGGGTACAAGTATAACACAATTAAATTAACGTTTTATGCAGTTTTTGTCACGTGATTATTTTCCCGAGTTTATATAGCGTTAAGTATAGTGTTCTATCGAGTTATTACACATTTTGTGTCCTTCTTACATTTTTGCTCAGTGACTGCTATTGTTTATCGAGTCCAAAGTCGAATTTACACCCCCCCAAAAAAAAAAATTATATAATAAGATGGCTACGCGAACTCCGAAAGAGTTTATGTCGCATAAATCCTGACATCATCAACTTAACTACATTATAACTTTAATAGTTATTTGTTTTTTTCATGTCAAATTACCAAGAGCCAAGAGGACGAAACAAAATAGACGCAGTCCATTATCTGTGATGACGACATTTATTAACAATTGAAACAATGCAACAAAGTAAAACAAATGTGTTTCGACAAATTGCTGACCTAAAATATACAGAACCTAGAACTTATTGTGTTGCAAAAAAGTTTTTGTATAGCTATTCAATTTAACCCTTTCGCATCGAAAATCTTTTTTCACATTTCAACAAAACACCTACCTATCTCTTTATTATTTGAAATAAATCTTGATAGCATAAAAGTTGAGTTATAAAAGTATGTATCATCTGAAAGAATTCAAATTTTTCTTTCCCACAGTTATTAGCTCTGCATGATTCAAACTTCCTCACCGGCAAGGCTAAAATAAAACGCTAGATTCCGATAAATACCGAGATGTCTCATTTTAATTTCTTATTAATAATACCGCATACGGCGGTTTCATATGATTGATAAGGTTAGACTTGATTGTTACGTTTATATCTAACCTGGATGCATATTTTGAAAGCGGAATATTAGGTTGTGAATAAAAATGATGACTAAGCCACAGTGACCGAGTCGATAGGGAGACAGTCTTACAATGCAGTGAGGTGGTTCCCGGTTCGGATCCTGCATGATGGAACAAAAATCTTTTTTCTTGTATCATTTTACTTAAAATTTGTGACTAGGTTTCAAAAACTTGAAATTTGTGACTAGACTCAGAAAATTATAATTTCTGACGTGAGACATCCGTAAGACATCTCGGTATTTACCGGCAAGTGAAATGTCCCTTTAAAATCCAGTCTTTTAGAATTGCTATTTAAACAAATTAGTGCTCATTCAATCGGCAATTACTATGTGAATTAACACAAAGTCTAAGCACAAATGGACCTTTAGTTTGCTCAGAATGTTTAAAAAAGGGTTAGAGGAGGTCACTTTCGTTGTCTGTTTCTACCTGCGATGATCTTAGTCACGCTTTATGTTATACAATGATTAACTCCTACGTCTTTACACAAAAACTAAATTTCACGCAGACTGATTTTCGCAGAATTCGCGAATTCTGGTTTCTGCGAAAACTGTTTTCATTATCCGATATGGTGAAAGTTTTCATGCAATATCTATTATTATTTAAGGTGTCTGATTCATTTTTGCGTGTTTGTCTTAAAAGTTTTAAAGTTTCCTTATAACATGTTACAAAAATTAGTTTCAAATGAACATAATTGCCGTCCACAGAATTATAAATTCAGTTTCCACGAAATTGAAAAAAAAGGTCAAGCCATACTCATCCTTATCCGCGGTCGGGAAAAAATGTTCCTGTGTCGTACAGCGGACTAGAAGTTCTTCTTAAGAAGAGATCTGGTATAGGCTTAGCGTACGCAGAATTTCATCCCCGCGAAATTCAGTTCACCGAGAAAATTGTTGTATAATGAGAATTAAAGAGTCATGCTTGATCATCCTGCCTGGATAAATTGTGCAGGTTCAGGTATGATTAGAATTTATATGTGGTCTATATCACGAGTTTATAACAATTATCAATATTGTCAAATGTCTTCTGTTTATCTCTCTCTCATATATTGTTTAACTTTACCCAATACGTAGAAAATCAATACAAGAGCCAGTTCAACAAGAGAGAAAAGCGACGCACCCAGATACAAGCCAGCCTGTCCTCCCAAATCACTCAGCAAACTGAAAACTGTGTACTTTTTCACTTCGTTTTCTGTTTTCACGAAGAAATCATCAAAGAACACTGAAATGTAGGCAAAATCTCGGGTTATCTTTGTTTCGCTGACGTTATTTCCCAAACGCTCACTTAAGAATTTCATCATATCTGTCCTTCTACCTTTTGCAGGCCATATTGAAGAAGTGACCATTTTTTCGTACATAACTGTACTGCAAGATGATGGGCAATGACATTCGTCGAACTCGAATCTTGCATTGTAAACATCTTGATGTTTTTTCAAGCATTTCTTCTGATCCACACTAGAAATATTCACCGTTGGTAGGGATGTTGAACCGATAATAATACGAAACCAATCAGGAATGTCACCACACTCGGTGTAAGCATTATAAAGATGACAGGAATCTCTGCAAAGTGATGAATCATATTTGCCAGGGAATAAGTTGTATTTCACCCCATCCATTTTGTTTACGCACTGCGACGGTGCGGGTGCAGGTTGACGATGAGCTACATTCTTTCGGATGGCAATTTTGGTGTGAGTACCTGTTTCAATAAAAATGGGTTGATAGCCTAGATTGGGGTATGTTTCTGCTTCATGAACCATGACAACGATGTCATCTTGTTCGTTTACTGTGATAAGATGATCTTCCCTTTCGTATTTGCTCGAATTGATATAAAGAAGCAGTTGTAGACCATAACTTCTACCACTTTTAGTTTGGATTAAGTCACCATCCGGGTTGAAGGTAATGCAACTTGGTACCAGGGCCACATTCTTAAACATGCTTATTTTACACTTTTGCAATCTACCTCCAAAGAAGCATGTTTGTGTATCGTTTACCCCAAGTAACTTGTCATAGCCAGCAGAAAAAGAACTTAGACGAAGTTCATTGTAGATACTTCGATGGTGATTAAGGTGATGTTGTAGTCCCTCCTGGACGTTTTGTTTTTTGTGTTTATGTCCTTGAAAAGTGCGTTTATAGACAGCTTTCATGTTGCAAACAGTTACACTAGGAAATTGAAGGTTCTTTGCAACGTTCAATGTGACTTTTTGGTAAGTTTCGTTTTTAAAGAAGACAGTCAAGGTGACATGAGCAAACTTCACGAAAAATCCGAACCCAATGAGGAACAGTACCATCCAAAAAATCCGTGCAATCCAGGACTTGCTTTCAAGTGCTCTAGGTAAACCGTGAATAGTCAAAGACGTTATTTTGACATCATCAAGGCCTTTAAGCTCTATATTTCGTCCTTTTCCTTTCTTGTTTTCATCGTTGTTTCCAATTGAAAGGTCATCATCTAAGTTCACCAACTCTTCTGTCATGATCGTGCCCTTCAAACACACAACACAGAAAATTATAGTGCTGGTTTTAAGAGGAATTTTTTGCTGGTGTGGATTAAAATAAACAGCAATAGATAAGGGCTATGTTATAAACTAAAATAAGTTTCAATTTAAAAGCATTCAAACCCAATAAAAAAGAGTGCAAATTCGTGAACTTTCTATTTAATAACAATCTCATCTCCTGTCGGAACAAACCCTGTGGTGAAAGAACACTAAACATTTTGTTTCTCACATAGTACTTGCTTTTGTGTCAATAAGATTATTGATTATTTTGAATTTTGAAATAATATAACTTCAGGAAAGCCTTCAAGATTGGTCTATGACTGAAGCAGTATGGTTTCAATTTTGACTATTGATAAAAGTTTCCACTAAAACAGTGTTGCATGCAAGAACTACATAGAAAAACATGTCTTTTTTGGAAATTTTTTCTGAATTTTCAGGAATATTAACCAATTTAATTAATAGTTTTCACTCCTATAGCAAAAGACCCTTGCGTGATTTCATTAAAAATTGATTTTCTTATAAGTTTTAAAAAGGTTTCCTTTTTTATTGATTTACGTTATTCATTTTGATCCATACTAGCCTATTAGAATTTACAGCTTCCATATGTGGGTTTAAACTGTAAACACCCATATATCAAAAGCAAAGCATTTTAAAAAACTGAAAAAAGCTGAAATTCAAATTCACCTTTATCTCTTCAAGCTGAGCAACTTTGACTAAAATGACTAATAAACGGGATCCATAAATATAAAAATGTAGGGTGTCCAACAGATTTTCAAAACATTTTTAAAAATGTGATAAAATAGAAACATCCAACGAGACCAAAATACAAAATATCTGTTCTTTTTCTTCCAGGAGGGAAACTTTGAAAAGAAAACTAGCCAAAGCCTAATGGACTCATAACACCTCGAAAAATCTAGGAAACAAAAATTTTTCTCTAAAAAAGTAAAAATGAAGGAGACCAAAACACAAAATATCTGTTATTTTTATCTAGGAAATCTAACAAAAATTCTAGCAAGCATCAAATCGTCTCAGAACACGTCGTCTTCACCAGGAGACGAGAATTTTAGATTGAATACGTAAAAATGCAGGAACCAAGAACACAAACTATCTGTTCTTTTTTTCTCCAGGAAACCCAAAAAATGCATTAGGCATAAAATTGGTCTCAGAACACATCCATATTTTCCAGGAAGCCGAATTTTTGGCCGAACACATCAAATTTTCCAGCAAAGTAGTGTTCGAAATATTCTGAGATCACATGTAAATTTCTGAAAAACATGTCTTCCGAACAGATATTCTGTAGAAATGCCTCGCTGGCTGCTTTCGATAAAAGTTACAATATTTTAAAAATAATGGCAAAACGTTTGCTATGTCGATATATCTCTCTTCAGTCCCTTTACTGTGATATGAGGTAAGAAAAGTCATTAATTGCCCCTTAAAAGGTGGATCCCGCGTATACACGGGACGAAGTACTCAAAATACAACTATGCCTTCAAGTGCCCATAACTCCTAAACCAGTGCAAATTGCCTCGTTCAACTACCTATTTTTGTAAAAGTAGACAGAAAGAGCTTTCTTTTAATACCAAAGTTTACCAGATTTGGTCATTCCATCGTCGAGAAATTCAACTAGAAAATTTCAGAAGTGTTGTTAAGTTCATTTTGGAAAAATGGTCCGCACCACATATACAGGGTTAATCATAATTTTTGATTCTCCAAAATATGAATTTAACTACTTTTTTGAAGTGCTAGACCGATTTTTAGGTGAACTGCAGCAATTTGAAGAGGTTTTGAATTTTCACTTTTCATTTTTAAGGTTCCGAAATAAATAAACTTGATGTGCCAGAGGTACCATCTTGAAAAGTATCACGTGATCAGCGTGCATTTTACAGATCACATCACTATTTTGATAGTGGGTCTGTAAAATAAACGCATTTCTTTTTATTAGATTCTCGTTTATAAGAACACCCGGGTTGAAATTTGGCCAAAAATTAGGAACATATCTTAAGAACGTATCCAGGCTGAGTTCAATTCTTAAACGCGCGATGGAAATAAAAATGGTACCAATCCAAATTTTAAAAGTAAAAAATAACATTTATTGTTATTGAGACTTATATCAATGTGTTCCAATACCTCCCGAGAGATTTCAGAAAAGTGTAGGTAAATAGAGTTTTTTTCAGAAACTAAGTTGACAGCGTTTTTTCTATAGGGGTAGTGAGTAAAGTTCCTAATTTACAAAATCTAACTGATTCACGACATAGATCATTTATATTATTTTGCCACCTTAACTCAATGGGCCTTCACCCTATTTTTGAAAATTTATTTAACATCTAAAATTTTAAGAGTTTTATCTCAAGCATAATTAATGAGCTGACAGGTTAAAATCCGCTCATATAATACCCTTTCTCTGGCAAAAATGCACTCTCACAGTGCATACGTTTTACTCAATCAATTGGTACACTTACGTATACCCCGGGAGGTATAGGAACACTTTGAGATGTGGTCGCATTTTGTCTAGTTTCAGGTGATGATTTGACAAATCATTGCCTGCTCTGTGTACTTAGGGCCTCTCCATCAAATCCAGACAAGTTATCCCAACCGGATTTCAACCTCAGAATACGTGAGGATTTACTTGCTTGATTCCGCAACTTTGTTTTGCTATGATGCATGGAATAAAGGCCAAACACGGAACTCAGGTGGGATTACTAAGTAAATTTCCATGCAAAGGCCCCTAAGCACACAGTACTTTGGGTCTCAAGCATAGGCTACTTGTTTCGGTAAAAATTATATATGATGAAATTAAACAATCCTGCCATATATTTTTCTATATGATTTGGTAAGGCACGCAGCCTCCCCCTTGTTCGCAGACGGAGACCTCTCCCCCGCTAAAGTTCGCTTTTCCGATACACCCCGAGCCTTGCCTAATTACAACGAAAAGAATGAAGATATTATAACGTATTTTCAAACATCACTTTTTCGGAAAAACTTTTTTAGTTCGAGCTTAACATTTATATTACGACTACAAATATGGGTCGTTGAAACTTTGAAAATGCGAACGATTTCATCTGGAAGACTAAACGTAATTTAACTTTTTTAGCTTACCTTGTATGTACTATTGGATAAATTCTTCCAGTATTTATCTCTGCGAGATTTATTTTTGTGAATTTGGCCTGTTATCACAAAAATAAATCAAATCCCACAAAATATTCTTAAATTTAGGATTCGCAAATCATAAAGCAAAAAATTTGAAGAATAACAAAAATTTTCGTTTATCCAAATCGCAAAAAGAAATCCCGCAAACGTTTTAGTATCGAGTTGATTCGCAAAAAATAATCTCTCAAAACACATTTGTCCCTGTAGATTCGCAAAAATTTACCCAAAAAATATTAATGTGTACTTATGTGTTTTCGAAAGGATTCTACGGATCAGAGAAAAGTAAAAGGATGATGTATAAAAGATAGTCAAATAGAGCAACCAACCCACAATACAACATATCAAAAGTGAATAAATAAATAAATTAAACATAAGAATGGTTATTGTATCTTAAACAAAATTCTGTACAAATACTATGTGAAATAAAAAATTCAAAATATTTACAATGGTTGAAAACTTTACCGTCTAATAAGCTTAGTTGTAATACAATAACAAAATAAATATCTACATTTTATAATGTTAAATTTTGAAAAAAATGTCTGCCTTTATTATCTACTTTTCATGCTCTAAAGGTTAGTCAAATTTGATTTGCATTTTCTTCGCTTTAATTTCTTAGAGAATAGAACGTTTCATTTCCCGAAAACAACTATTAACGTAAGATTAATCTAAAATAATTCAAAACAATTTAACATCGAGAATTGAGACACCTTTAAACTATATAAGAAAAAATATATCACTTTTCGAGAAATTCATTATTTTTTGAACAAAAATTTTTAATGACTGGGAACCTGTGTATAGGTTGGTGGTGGCTACCACAAAAGAGACTTGAGGCACTAAATAGGTTAAAACATTATATCACACACTTAAAGGGATTCCTGCAGCCTTAGGCTATGTTCTCGTTGCAGCTAGAAAATGAAAATTTGGCTATAGAAACAATCAGCAATCTAATAAACACAAGAAAATTTTACTTTTCCGATGTTTTGTCTTCGCTACAAGAGTTTGCCTTCCTCCTCGAAAACGAGATTAAGAACTACGCACCAGTCTATATGCACTTGTGACGTCAGAAGTGTTCAACTTACCTAACGTATATCTCTCAATCCATCACTGCACCCAACGCGACAACAATGTTCACACTACAATTTCATCGTTCTCTGTAATCAACCGGATTATGGCGAGCCGACACCTCGATGTGAACAAAGCAACGCGATACCTTGGAGTAAAACCTTTATAAGTATTCTTTTTAACTATGCTTGCTCACATTTAGTCTATCAGATATACCGCTCCGGGCTTTTTTTCCTCCTCCTGGTCTATTGGCTAACGTCCAAAACCGAGTATGTCAAAATCGTAAAATACAGAGCATGCGCAGTAGCTATTTCTATCATAACAATAGTATCACCACAACATGAAAAAAGTGCCATTCATGTAGCTTTGTTACGCGCACTATTAAGCAATCAGCGTGACTATTTTTAACAATCGAAGTTTAATGTTTACAGTTTCCAGGCTTCTAAATTACTTAACTTTGGACGTCTGCCGATAGACCAAGAGGAGGGGAAAAAAGCCCGGAACGGTTTATTGGATAGACTAGCTTACATTCAGCAAAAAAAGAGATTTTAAGCATTAGAAATATGCTGAAAATTGTTAGTAAGTAAAAATGTTGTTTTGTTTGTGTTAAATAAAGATTGTTTTCGGGTTGTTATTCTATTTTTACACAAGAACTCCCGTAATGAGTACTGGGATGGACTCTAAATAAACCGTTCCAGGAGGATGGCTCAAAAGTGAGCAATGGCGGACAAGATTTCAAAATAAATCTGCATGGTACTTCACGTGGCTAAGACTTGAAAATCATGCAAGAAACCCTTAAATAACAAACTTTCTAAAAGAAATGGTAAATTTCATATCAGGTAGACCAAGAAGCCAAGGCAAAATTTCCACTGGGGAGGTGGGAGGACGAGAGAAGCGAGTACACAAAAGAACTGACTCATAATGTCATTTTAAGAGTATCTTCAACCTTAAAATCTTATCAAGAAAAAAAAACTAAAATATTAAACAGTTAGGTATAACCTTATATCATCATAATTCATATCATTTAGTCACTGAATATAAGACAAGTATAATCTTATGGCAAAAAACTATTTTGGATTGTTATAGTCTGTCTCGAAAAGAGTGACAGTTGGGAAACTTTTATCATCATTTCATGTCTTTGTTTACATAGTCAATAAGACCTGATTGGAAAAATAATCTGGAGTGGAAGAAATCTTAAATCACTTTTATAATCTTAAACTTTGAAAATGAAGAAGAAAATATATAAACTTTTAGTTATAGGACTCCTAAATAAAAGAACAGAATTGATTTCGAAATGTCGCCATAGAAACAAATTTCTTTTATGCAATATTAAATAGTGTGTTCACACTTGAACTTGTCCCTCAGGCATTGTATATGCAGCTGTGATTTCGCTTTTTTAAAGTATGAATATTCTAGTTTTCGTGTCATTTATTTGTATTGTAGCCTGATGATTGCACTAGCATGAAACTTAAAGTTGCTAAATCGATGTAGTTTTTTCTGACTATACTTCAATGTAAACTTTTTTTTATTTATGCTACAAACTTCAAAATTTAGTAGACAAAAACTTCAATCCTCGCCGATTTCAAAAATTTAATTTTTTTCTCATATTTCCATCGCTTAAGAAAATATAGGCCCTTAAAATATGCCAAAGTGGCATAAAATTAGCTAAAATTACGTGTTTTGCGTAACTTTCAAGACTATATTGAAGTTTCTGTATACAAAGTTTGAAGTTTGTAACATAAACAGAAAAAAGTTCACTCATAATAATCATTCGAATAAGGCTTATTGACGATCACACGTAAATACAGTCATGAGAAAATGAAAAAAAAGTTTCCCAACTGTCACGCGTTTTGAGACAGACTTTCATAATTCATTCCATTTAGTCGCTGAGAAAAACACGAGTATAATTTTATGACATAAAATCATTTTGAAATGTTCAAAATTCATTCCATTTAGTCACTGAATATGTAAGACGAGATGAATGTTTATTTAAGTAGGCTTGTTTTAATTTTAGATGGTTAGAAATTATATTAGAAAAACTAATAGGGCAGCATGGAGTGAAGATAGTATGGAAAAGGCAATATCAGCTGTCAAAGACAAGAAATTGTCAATCCGCAAAGCCGCTCAATCTTTTGGAGTGCCAAAAGACTCGCTCCACCGTTGGGTTAATAACAAATTGAAAACTGTACCACAAGACAAACCTGGTAAACAACTACTTGGTGCATATCGAAAAGTCTTGTCTGATGCTCAAGAAAAAGAACTGTGCAAATATATATTAGAATTGGACTCTTCTTTTTATGGTTTGTCAATAAGAGACTTACAAAGTGTTGTCTATCAATACTGTGATAAAAACAAGATCAGCCATCCATTCAACAATGAAAAAAAGCAGGACGTGATTTTGTCGAAGGATTTCTGAAACGACAAGAGATTCTATCAGTCCGAAAACCTGAGGCAGTATCTCTAAATCGAGTGTTTGGCTTAAACAAGACAGCAGTGATGCGTTACTTCAATAATTTGGAAACACTGTTAAATGATCATGATTTTGTACCCCAGAACATCTACAATTGTGACGAGTCGGGTATAACGTGTGTTCATAAACCTAACAAGGCAATTTCAATGAAAGGCAAGAGTAATAGCATCAGTTACAAGTGGTGAAAGAGGAAAAACAACAACTATTGTGCTAGCAATGAATGCTGTAGGGGGGGGGGGGGGGGGTCTCCTTCCATGATGATTTTAAAATGTAAACGAATGAAGGAGTCATTGATCGATCATGCTCCCCCAGGAACTCTTGTAAAGATGGTGTTCATGGAATTTACAAAACACTTTGTTAAGCATACGCATTGCAGTGCAACCAACAAGATATTGCTGATTCTTGATGGGCACAAACCTCATACCAAAAATGCTACCATCGAAAATGCTGTTGCAGGTTTTCGTACTTTAGCTTGGGGTTTCGAAAGCAGCTGAAAACTCTCATGCTTGTTTTTCCGTGAAATTCTTTTAAGATTTAGCATTGAAAATACTATGAAATGCGTTTAAAAACATGGTATTCAGTAATCAGAAATACAAAGACAGTCCGCAGAAGATACGCGAAACTGATCACTCTGTGTAAATTTCTGCGAATGCGAGTACAAATATTGCTTTTGAAAAATTACTAGGATATGGTTAATTTTCAACTAACGTACGAAGCGCGCATTGCTAGGGTGCTATCTTTAACACATTTTAACACATCGATAATTGACGTCAAAGGAGAAAATTTGACGTCATATAAATGAAAGTGCAAACTTTGTGCAGCTCACTTCTTTGGAAGATTTTGTAGAAAGCAGACGTGTTTTTGACGCTCATTGCTGACTCAAGTTTAATGGAAAGTAACATGAATGATTATCGTGAAATCAAAAAACATTTTGAAGAGGTTGATAAGTATAAAGATGAAGTAAAAAGATTGCGTGGAAGAAACGTTGAACTGAAAGACAGGTTGAAGAAAGAGACAAAAGAATGGAAATTGAAACTGAATGAAAAAGAAAGATCAATGAAACTGACGGAAGTACAACTTGAATTGAAGAATGAACAGGTGAACGTATTGAAAGATCTCGTCAAAGTCTTGGAAGAAAGACTGGCGAAAAAAGAAGACATTGCAGTTGCAAAGAAAATTGAAGTTAAAGACGTGGCAACGCCGGTTTCCTTGAAAACTAACGTTGTTTCTGATGTCTCCTTGAACGAAAATAACGAAAACATCTGTTCTTCCAGTGAATATGAAGATGATTTTGAACAAGACGATGAAAGCGATGCAGAGAGTGACGACAGCGGTGTTGAGGCAGACATTGAATCACCTGATTTTGGTAAACAAGATCCTTTGCAAGACGTCGAGATGAAAATTATTGAGCCTTCTAAGAAGCGTGAAAATGATTTTTTGTCTCCGTCAAGCATTTGCATCAAGGTTACCACAAATGTGCTTCCTCCACCAAAGTCAATCCTCAAGAAACGACCATCTGTCATCGCTAGACAACCAAAACAACATCGTCGCATCCGATTCAACAAAACCTCGTATTTCCAAGTGATTGATGATCAAAGTACTCGATCTTTTGGTAATTTTGTGGATGTTTTGAAACCTGCTGGCCAATTCTTCTGCAGTGCATTACTTGCTGATGAAATGGAAAACGTACGATCTACTGCTACCACCAGAATATCCACAACCAACTTTTTACCACCGATCCGATCACCTGTTCCAACTACTTTGATCAACTCCTTGGAGACGTTGGATGCTGACATCAATCATCTTTTGGCAATGTAAACACGTTTCATTCCACGCACACCCCCTCCCCAAAAATCCTTGCGGCAATTTACCATCAACCAACCCCCTCTGATTCACAAGTATTAAGTAATTTTCATCCAGAAATTTCATAATGCTTTGTCAGTGGAGGACTTCGAAAACAACAGTATTGCTATATGGATTTTAATAAAACCAAGGAGTCGTGTAATGGCTTTATACAGAAACTCAATACAAACATACGTTACGAACGTTACGTACATACGTTTTTTGTAATCAAACGAAACGAGATTGCTGGTTTGATCTCCGTATTATCGGTTCTATCATACAAGTAAAACAAAAAATCAGCTATCTGCCCCAACTTAAGTCCTGTCGGAAGGCGAAATTTTTACCGGGTGCACCACAAAAAAGTTTCAGTCTTTGAAGCAGTATTTTTGAAAAACTGTAAAGTTTTCAGAAATAAACTTAATTTCAACGTAAAGAGAATTGCTTAACTTAAATTTTGATGTATCATACATTAAATTTGGTTAATTTGTTAAAGAGATATGAAAAAAAAACTTTAATGTTACTTTTCAAAAAACGTCAATTTTTAACAAAAAATGAGGTATCAAATTAATTATCTGTAATT
>JAUBWS010055412.1:0-14703 GCA_032270445.1 Darlingtonia californica
AAACAAAGAGGACATCAAATATGTTCTTGATGATTTGAAAAACGAAGATTGTTCAGTTATATTTAAAGAGTCACGTAATGAAATACCGGATGTCCCAAAAAAATGTAGCCTATTGTAGAAAAGAATTCATCAAAAGCACTGCATCTCCAAACAAAGGATAGACTAAAGGTTTCCTATGCTATTGCTAATGACATTTTTTATGAGAACTTACATTTTTTTGGGGCACCCGGTATATTAATAAATACCTTAGAATAATTGGCAAAAATACTATATGGAAAACTAGCACAGTTACATATAAGAAAGCTCCCATTTCGGGTCAATCCAGTTTTCCATAGAAATGTTATAAATGTTTAGAAGAACGACAAATCGGGACAATGTTTTCCTTACTTAATCATGGATTTTAATCAAACACTTATAACAAGCGTTTCTATAGCAAACTCTGTTGAGCCGAAATGGGAACTTTGCCTATAAACCAAGGAGAGATATGTAAATTCACTAGTAATTTTTTTTTTCATCAGTATAGTACAAAGACTATTACATGGCTCCAATTGCCTATATTTCTCCTCCCGTAAGCATGATCAACCTCTGGATGGCATCGGAAAAAAGTTCATAATATTTTCGATTTTTGACTTTATTTTTAAAAGTTTTGTTTCTCTTATTTTTCAATTTTGATAAATTTTTTTATATTTGTTTGATTTTTTTTATTGTTTTTGAAATTTTTCATTCTTGCGTGATTTACTTGCATTTTTTAATTTTATGATTTTATATGTTTGAGTCTCACGTTCTCTTGCAGCTGTTCGCTTATTTATGGTATGGTATTGAGCTGAATTTCACTTCAGTTGTAATTTTTAGCACTACTTTTTTACAAATATATTCTATCAAAAAAAACCTTTTTTACAAAAACTCAAATTTTGAACAGTATACAACTACATAAAAAATCAAAATTTATAAAGTGGCAAAATGTCTCTATGTTAGAAATTTCAGTTAAGTACTCCGAGCACAAGATATTGTCAATAAGACAATGGTAATATACAGGACCTGTATTCGGACGTTTTTTACGTTGTGCTATAAGATGTTTATTTCCTTAAAGAACAACGCTAAGAAATTCACGTATCTATAATGGACTTACTCTAACCATTTAAGTATCAGGAATTTTTAACAGTTTCGAAAGGTTGAGATGTACTCTCCTTATCGACCCTGAACCGATCCCTAATGGTAGATAGGCACCTTATGCAGATGTTTTTAAATTAAAATGAATTCTCCTGATAGTTACAGGCTAAAGATCCTATAATCTGAAAATGACGTTCTTGTTGACGCCGTCATCCTCACTGCGTAAAGTCCCTAATATGTTTCGCCTCTCTCACCAGCCCAGGTGCACTTGACCGTAACATTTAATAAACTTCCATGGACAAACATAATTATAATTCATTCCAGGGCTATAGCAGCCATAGGGACCGGGAGGGGGCGGGGGCAATCATGGCTTTAAAGGCTTTATTTCAAAAGTGAAGCGCTCAGAGTTGCTCAGAGGACCTATTATTAGCCAATCTAGAGGGCTTTAAATGTAAAATATGCTGTGGCGCGTCGGACCCAACCATGGTAGGACCTCCTAGGATGTTGAAACAACAACGATCCAGCCCCTCCAAAATTCTAGTGCTTACTACGGTCCTGCATTCGCGCTTAGGTGGTTAAGTATAAAGGAATATAAAACGCTAAAATTTGTAATAAAAGGTTATAAACGCGTATAGTAAAACGCAACTGAACTGAATCCGTCCTCGAAACTCTCTCAAAAAATGTGAAAGTTCTGGATATATATTAATAAAGACTAAAGATAAAAAAATATAATAAAAGACTAGTTAATTCTAAATAACGCTCATTTGTAACTCTGATAGCGTTAAGCAGTACGTAGTAGTCTTAAGTCATTCAGAAGCATAGTTTTTGTATACTTCTTACAAAAACAGGTTTTGAAAGTTTTTAAATACTTTACTGACCACCGTATCGAAGGATCTGGTACAGGCCAATAACATGTTATTGAAAAATATTCTCAAAATATCGGAGATTTGCTAACTTCTCCAAACTCTTTTCATAAATGGTATTTTCCATGGTGTTTTAAATATTTCAAGTAAAAATATTTTCCGATTTGTTTTGAAAGTTTACAATTTTTGAGAAACAAAATGCACGTTTTCAAGCCTGTATATTGTTGATTACAGATGCATTTATGTAAATTTCATTTAAAGATTACCCTGGAGTAAAGCAGAATGCATTGAGACAAATTTTAGGATATACAATGGTGTCTATTGAAAACAAAACTTAAATTTTGGTTATTAAAGGCGAAACAATGCAATTCTAATTTCTGGTAAAATTATTAAGAAATGCAATTTAAAATTTTAAATAGCTGCTTTACGAGGGAACACATTTTTCGTGGACACACTGTAGAGAGCGATTTCCTTCGTCACAAAGCCTCTATAGAATAATATTTATTTAAATATATACAGCAAAATTATTTTTATATGATAATGCAGATAGAGTGGAAGGTTTTATGAAATGAAGAAGGGAAACATTAAATATTCAGATGTGCTAAACAGTTTAATTGGATTCTATGGTTGCATGCTACATTTGTTAGAAAGAGATTCTTCGAATTCAGAATTGAAGCCTTTTTGAAATTCGCGTGCCAATATTAGTTCCATGTATGTGTTCCACTGACAACTAACTCGCACATCGTTTGACATCTAGAAACTGAACAGAAACGCCGATTGATCAACGACGTCATACAATATACATTTTGCTGTCCAAGTAACGCAATTCAGACAATGAAACGTTAGATTTGTCATCCCTTACAATCACCATCACAGTTCACTGTCTTCCATATCTTTTTCTGAAGTCTCGTCACAGTGGAACTGCATTAGTACAAAAACTAAGTCTGTGGCTTCCAGCCTCGTATCACGTGATGGAAACGTGATAACATAACGCGTGTTGAGTGACTTTTTAGTTGCATTTTTGGTATGCAAGCGATACAAGCCAAGACAAAGCATACTGTGTTCTTGTATAGATTTAATAAATAGATCACCGAAGTTCTTTATGACCTGAAACAAATAAAGATTCAAAAATATATTGGTTTGCTCTCTTATTATATAATAACAAATATGGAGTCAATGAACTAGTCAATCAATCAATCAACCAGTCAGTCAATCAATCAATCAATTAATCAATCAATCAATCAATCAATCAATCAATTAATCAATCAATCAATCAATCAATCAATCAATTGAACCAATCAATCCAATAAAATGAATATAGATCATTAAATTATCGATAAACCATATTCAATCAAATAATCGATTAGTTCTTGGTGTCATCGCGCTAGAAGATGACCCTTCATTAGCACGCGTCCGTCGGTCGATTGGGGGTTAGTTCATGTTCTTCGCCCGTTTTTTACCCTCCGTGAAATTGTTTTGCGCCCTTAGTAAGTTTAAAGTAATGTTTGTAAGAAAAAATCAAACAAAGAATGATGTAACTAAGATAACGAAGTCAAATGAAGGGCATAAAGAAAACTTGATGTTTTCAACAACAAAAAACGTATGATATGGCTAGCTCTTGCATGGTTTTTAAAAAGATTATTCATTTCAGTCTTTTTTTGTTTTTACTTCAGTGTATAAACGGAAAAGGCAACAGTGTTAATCTTAAATAGAAAGTAAATACGTAGAAATACGTTTTTAAATGACAATCATGACTATTGCTGCGTTCATATATATCGCTTGTTTACATTTGTTTTGTGTGTCTCAAAAGATTCACTCAAGGAACGATTTTTTTATCTTATAGCAACTTTGTTGCTTACACGAATTTTTTTTATAAGATTTCAGCTGAGGTTGGATGTTCTTATTTCTGATTTTCTTTCAGCAGATGTTCTTAGTATTGTTCTTATAAGAAATTCATAAATAAAAGGCTTTATAAAATAGGTATACAACAAACTATCATAGGTAAATTAGTCATGTCGACCTAACAAAAATTTCGCTTAATTCATCTTTTCTTTTAATGCGAGCCTTCTTTTTTAAGCCATTAATTATCAATTCACTTATATATTGTATTATTTAAAATTCTAAATATCATACAAATAGCTCAGAGAGTCAAAAAAGGTCATTTTGATTAAAAGGCTACGGACTGCCACTAGCCAGCGTCCAGATCTGTAGGAAACTCTGACAGAAACTTTGGGCTTAAAATCCCTGATTTAACCTAAGCTTCCTACGAGTTTGATCGCTTATCGATGGTATCAACTCAACAGAGCTTGTTTTTCCTGTAAAAATACGTTATGTTCTGCCTGTGTTTAGTCTATTCAGAGCTCTCTTGCGCAAATCACTTTGCTTCAGTGGTTTTAAAACTAATATTGCACTCCAACGATTTTTTAGTTAGGAAAGTTCTTCTAATTTTTCAACTGAATATTAACGGAGTTGATAAAATGAAAAGGGTGATGTAATTATGAAAAATGTAGAAAAAATTCCCATTTCGGATTATAAATCATCTATTTTGTTAGATGAAAACTGTAATCAATACGATTCAGCTTGCACAAAAGGTTCCCAACAGATTATAACATTTTACTTACCCCTAATCTTTTAAACAAAGGATGTGTAACTGACAACTGGTTAATTCGGCATCGATCACGTACTAAAGCAATCGATTCATTTTCAATAACACCTTTAGGTTGACGACCTTCTGACAGGATCTTGTCAAGTTCAGGATTGACACTTCCGGTGACTAAGTTGCGTACCAATGTCAACGTATATTGATTGAAGTATGTCTGAAATAGTGATGTTAGATGTTTTATTCTCAACAAGCAAATTTTGGCTCAGAAAGGCCTATTTACTTCTTTGGAACATTAGGAACTCCTTATGGACATTTCAAGGTTATGTTTTTATGGTGACTAAACTGTATGATATCATTGTGTGGAAATTGTAACGTTATTTTGAAATGGTCTTATTTAGTACATTGCAAAAACAATCTTCCATTTTTACCCAAGGGAACCTCTTTAGTTCTTCAGAGCTGTTATCAATGAGGGCCCTGCCTTCCTGAAAACACCTCAGTGATCGTTTTGATTTATTCTTGAGTACAAAGCACAGCGCTTTAAGCACTCGGTCACAACCACAACATTTCCGAGACCTCTTAAATTTTCTCATATCAAAGTATAAAACAAATACTCACAGCACTGGCTAAGAAATCCAATACAGAAACAGTGAAGACAGATCCACAAGCGTACGACTGTGTCATGTAGATACCATCTGAAGAACATTGAGATTGTTGTTCGTCGTCCATATAAAGTGTGTTGGAATCGTATACTGAAATTAAATCAAGAAAAAGTACTGTTACAAATAGGAGGTCATAACGCGGAGATTAACCTTGATATAAAATGATTTTTCAGTAAATCAAAGTCCCAAGATCTACGGACCGTTCGCGTGCCACACAAACTGTAACGATATCACGATACCATCAGGGTATCTATCAACATCTTTTTATTCGACAGGATAGCGAAGTTTAATATTCAGGTGGTAAATTATCGTAGTAGAGATCTCCTTGAGATCGTAGGGTCGGCGAAATAGTTATACTGGTCGGCGAATGGCTACTAATTTCACTTCATAGAACGGCGAAGTTTGCCATCCGCCGGATCAAAAATGAACCCCTGACCAATGCATGTGTTGCAAGGATTTCCGAGTGAATATTCTTAGTCTATAAATGTCTCAAATGTCTATCCCAGTATGATGTCATCACCGTCTGCGATTTCTCTGCCAAGGTTGGATTAATTAACTGTATTTTCTTGTTTCAACTTGGGGTTTCTGAGCTTGTGTTATGAAAAGGTAGGACAAAAAACAAGTAGGTAAAAAAAACTATTAATCACTACATGAAGGATCGTGGACTTTTTTTCTTTTTCTTTTCTAGCTATTTATCCAAGATATAGCCTCTTCAGTTTTTCATGAACTGCTTTCAAAGAGGGTTCTGCCTTCTTGGAAATACCTCAGGGCACCATATAAAATAACAGTGATTGGTGAATTTCACCGTCGAAAGCCTCAGAACGGTTTCTAATTCGGGACCCTGTTCAATACGGCGACCAGCGTCTTAACCACTCGGCCACGGCTCCACTGATTATTATGTAAGTACCAATATGTGAGATTGCATTAACTTATTTTTGTGCTCACCTGGGGAAGATATAAGCGTATACAAAATTTATCATGTTGGTTTCTAGTCCTTACCTAATTCAGTGATCATTCGTATGTTTTCACCAGACAATGGAGCTGTTTTGATATCAGGTGCAGCAATGGATACTGTTTGTATGCCTGACGCGAGTATCAATTCAGCAGATATTCTAGACTTCATTGGTGGTGGGCTGTGCACTTCGGTGTTTTCTGGATTATCTTGAAACGTCATTGCTAAGAAAGGACAAAATATCTAAATTCAAACATTTCATAAACGAAAGTTTACTTGGACACATAATCACGTCAGCTCACATTTACATTCATTTTATCGAAGAGGAAATACTCAAATTGTACAGTAATGTGCGATATTTTTTTTTTTTTTGTGATTTTAATTTCTTTTTTCCCCAAAGTTTACGAGATTTTTGTGGGTGATTTACACCTTTTACAGTATATTCTATTCAATGTGTGAGTTTACATTTAAGAAATAAACACTTCAGACATAAGGTCACCAACAAATCTATTGTTAAATCTTGAAATGTGCAAATTTTACTTGCGGTCACAGCTGAAAAGATGATTTTTACAGCTAAGAACCTTTTGGTAATAAAAACCTAACTAAAAGCTGTGTGACCCATGCACAAGGGCGGGAAGGGGGGGGGACGTTCCCCAGTCAGCAGAGAATGGGAAATCCTAGATTCAAGGCAATACTTTGAAAATTCAGCACTAAAAGGTTTAGAAAAAACTGAGCAAGAAAGTCTGTTTTGAGAGAGTTAATTAAATCAATAATAATATATGAAAACCTCTCAAATTTAATGTGACCATAATAACTTCTTTATCCGACATAGCTTCATGTTCTTCTTTTTCGAAAACAACATTCTTCAATGGAGATAACAAGATACACATATCTGCTGTATGAACGTTCACTGCACGTAAATCAACACGGCTGTACGGTGAACCCTAAAAGAATTTCTAATGGAGTTAAGAAACCAAGGCAAGGGGTGAAACTAGTGGGGTTAAGAAATTACAGGAGAAGAGTAAAGGGTCATTAAAAAGTCATTCTCTTTAGTCCTCAAGTAGTAGAAGCGACATTATGAGCCACCGTACACTATTTCCCACCTATAATTTACTTCTTCTAGATCTGCGCTGCATTGCTTAAGTGCTTACTGAAACCATTCAACCATTCAGTCTACCATTGGACTATGATTACAAAAAAAAATTAAAAAAAGAATACCTTGACTATATGAATATCAGGAAAGGTGTTGATTTCAGCCCACTAAAAATAAGAAGTTACATCAGTATATAGCAAAACAAAAAAACAAAAAACAGAGAGCAAGGTATCATGGGTAATCATCGATCTTTGAAATCCCACATCTGATATTCTAAAACACGTGATAATCTCCCTAAAATTGGACCTCACAGGAGGGCTTTAAATAAACGGTATGTGCGGCACCAAAATCGAAATCAGGCCCCTAAAGTAAAGTGTTCGACAGCTGAAAAAAATACCTTTCTTTACAGTGCATTTCTCCAGTAAATTTTTGTATTCTTAAAATGCAGCGCACTTTATTCTTTTTAGAAATGCATTATTTGATTGTTGGTTTAAACCCTCTTAATACATTTCGGTAACTAGCCAAACCCTTACAATGCATTATTCAAACGTGAAAAACAGACCATTAGGGGCGGCACATGTATCCATGAACATATTAGTGCAGTGCCCCGGAAGATCGAACAGGCGTAGATCTAGAAGTACTACAAAGCTATTAAAGATCATTAAATAATTATCATCGACGGGTACAGATTATGACATTTATAATTACCTTTGCCCTCCTCGTGAAATATTACCGTACCTCTAGATCCGCGTTTGGATTGACCCAGGAAGAGAAAATAAAACAAAATGAAAAAGCGTGTGTACTTACTTCTCTTGCTAGAAATGTATCATCTCCAAGAATGATGATCTTCTTAAGATCTTTGTAGGGTTGGTTACTTGCTCTTAGTGGTTGAATCTATATAAGAAATGTTTCATGTTAAAGGAAAATCAGCATTGAAAGTCTTGTTCACTGTTTCATCATATCCTTCATTTGACTCGAATAGGTGTTAGTTATAGTTAAATATGAAATTCATTGAACGACTTACCAATTGCCTAAGCCCAAGTGAAGGTCCTCGAACGTCTGATATTATCAGAATAACTACGTGTCCAAGAAATTTCTGTTGTTCTGCAGTTTCAAGAGACTAAAAAGCAATTATCAGAAAAAACATCAAATTTGGCTTGGCAGAAATTTGCATTACCTTATCGGATATGAAATCAAATAAATGAGACAAACTCGGGGGTAATTTCTGTCCACTTATCTATAGGGTAAGCTTATATTGTTAGTGAAGAAGTGTAAAACCTTAGTCTTTCTCAGTTAACTAAGAATAACTTAGAGAAAAATAAATAAAAATTATCGGGCATGTGCCGTTCGAGGCTTGAAAACTATACCCACCACTACAACGTCGAATGGATGTTCTGGCTACGTACCAACAATCGAATAAACTCACGATAGCATCATTAAAAGTTGTCTCTCTGGACACAAAAGACCCAAGGTCGACTCCTTTATAAGGCTTTCGGTAGTGCAATTTGCCAATCACTGTTAATTCTGCATGGTGCCATGTGATATTTGGAGAAAGACAGTACCCTCATTGATAACAGTTCATGAAGATTTGAACAGGCTTTTCTTGTTAAATTATCAAATCATTAATTCATTGATTCTCATTCATTCAACGATGTACTGTCTAGGGAGCAAAATTCGATCAAACTCACCATAATAGCATCATTAAGTGCTCTTGCCGGACACCAGAAATATGTACCAGTTTCATCAAACATTTCGTAATCTTGTTTACCAACTGGCGGTAAAACCATCCTGCCATCATCTCTCTTCAACCGCCCATTAGAAAGTTTTCGTCTAAATCATACAATTTTTTTTTTAAATAAGTATGTCAAGTCATAAGAAGTCAAGGCTGTTAGCTACTACACCGAATTGTAAGAGAGAGCACGACTCCATTACTTGGATTGCTTCACTTAACCTTGATCTACACGATATATTGCCGATTGTTTAGCAAGGAGGCATCGAAGCATCAGTAGCATTTCTTTTTTTTGAGTCTTTAGTATTACTAGACTTTTGTTTCGAAAGGATGTGTACATGCTGCAGGAATTAAACGCCGTCAATGTTAAAACGTCTTCCTGTCGTTATTTAGAAAGGAGTAAGGTGCAAGTGCAAGTGTTCGGATAGTTATGTAATTCGTATATTAAGTCATCATTTAGTCAGTACGTTTGTAAAAGTTACGTTAGTAAAAGTTGCGTTTGTAAAAGTTACGTTAGTAAAAGTTGCGTTTGTAAAAGTTACGTTTGTAAAAGTTAACGTTTGTAAAGGTTACGTTTGCAAAAGTTAACGTTAGTAAAAGTTACGTTTGTAAACGTTACGTTTGTTTAGTACACATGTTGCCGTAGAATCTATTTACGTTTTCCATGTTACGTAAATTTCAGCACATTTTGTGAATTAGATACGTAACTCGTATTGGATTATAACGTCGTTTTTGGTCAGCATGTTAATATCAGTATGTTGTGTCGTTAAAATGTTATTCGTCCGTTTGATAAGAATGGCTTTGTAATATTTATCGAGGTATCCTACGTTACGTAGATTTACGTAAATTACAGTTAGCTACGTAATTCGTATTTTAGCGTCATTCTTCATTAGTCAGTATGTTGTCATTAACGTTAATTGTCCGTCCGTCATTAAGAATGTTATCGTAAAATTGTTTGCGTAATATACTTTAAATTGTCAGATAGTTATGAGGGAGGGATCGCCAAATTGTGTCCAGCGTTTTATCTTTGGTCATCTAGTAGGCCTCTTTCCCGAAACTTTTTTGTTTGAATTAGAAAACAAATTAGATAGCGTCAGTTTTGATTAATTTTTTTCATACATCCTGTGACTTTTCTTTATTTTTTCAAAACTTCAAGCATACGTTACCAAATAGTGAATATTGTATTTCAGCCCGTGCATGTCAGGATTTGAGACTTTGAAACAAGTCATTGCAATGACCACATTTTGGCGACGACTACAATTTGGCGACCCCTCTCTAATTCAATTATTAGTGACATTCGTTATTATTCAGTATGTTTTCGTTAACGTTAAGGATTATCGTCAGTTCAGTGCGTTGTTGTCGTAAAATACGCAGTTTAATGTATTGTATGTTAGATAAGTAAAAGCTGTTTTCCATTTTGACTTAGAAAAAATATTTTGAAGAAAAATGCGCATCTTTCTTTAAAGCGTAGGTAATTTCCCATGTATATACGGAAGTTTGTAAAGCAGCCACGTTTTACTAATTTCAATAAATTGGACTTTTTACTTTTGTATCGTAGGTTTTATTTCTAAGCCCAGTGGCTTTAGTCAAACGTTTTGTGCAGCAAAATGGAAAACAGCTTTAGAGTTTTAACTTCAGTTTAAAATTTAGGTAGTTTATCACTTACCCTGCGGGCGTATTGTCACTTGTGAAGTTTGTTGTAACTAGACTGTGCATGTGGAAACTTCCGTAATTTTGTACTAACCCGTTACTCGGCACCCTATAATTTAGGTTATCAATTGATAGAGATACATGATTTGTTTTCTTGGCGTGTCCATTGAGTGACTCAATTTTCTCAAACGAATGATTGAGATATTCACTGCTCGGAGAACCTAGAATGTAAGAGAAAATTGACATGGCGTCAACATGCTGTATTTACTTCACAGTGTATATCAATCCGCGTGTCAAGCAATAAATACAAAGATAATTTCAGCGCGCCACCCACCCTTAAACTGTCATCGACCAATTCAAAATCATATTTCGATCAGTTGTTACTGGACTTTATTTGGGTCAGTGACGGCAATTTTAAGCACTGTCGACCAAGTACAATGTAAACATATTCTTGTGATATTGAAAGATATCTTACAAAGTAGGTCTTTCATTCTTATTTTTGATGTACAAAACATAACTAACATTCAACCTCCTTCACTTCTGACACTTCAATTTTTTAGATTTCTAAATAATAGTAAAGCTATAGAGGTCATTTCTTGTTTTTAATAGTTATAGCAATTTTCTTTACGAGTTTAAAGGCTACGTTAATATAGCTTGGTTCAGATTTAACTAGCCTTTTATTTTCAATGGTTCGGTTTTTAATACACCTTACCTGATCCAAACTTACAACACCGACAGCGTGAGAAAGTCTTCTCCGTTGATTTGCTATGACATTTTTCACAATAAAGCCTTGCTCTGTAAAATAAAAACAGTTTAATCACATATCTGACTATGTTGTAAAAAATACGTTTTGGTAGCGTATCTATAGGGTATCTTCAGGAGGAAAGATTCATCGTCAATAAATCTTGTTTTTTTTTAAACTCGATCCAACTAAACACAAGCGCGGGTGTAACCTACCTACGCCAGTGCGATGATAAGATCTAGGTCTTGGAGGTAAATAAATTACAAATAAATTACATGTTGCCTTGTAAACGACCTGACCTTATTTGGTAATTCTTGCAGAAAGGAACCCACGGGGCACATGTGTAATACAATGTGTATGATTTATGCGTAATTTTTTATGTATTTTTGAAAATGATTGAACAAATAATATCCTCATTTACTTGGAGACATCAGCAGCATCTTGAGAGACAAAGAAAGCTCTTGTATCTTTTCTCAGCAACAATGATTTAGATGGATTGATTGCGCAGCTAAAAGAACCAAAAGAAATGAGTATGGAATTTGAAAAGCCAGTAATAATTACTGTGACTTTGGCTAAAATGAAAGCTTTTTTCAGAGCTCGTTTGACCGCCCTACAGTAATCAGAAAAGGTCCTCTCTAGTAATCAACAAAGACAGTTACAAATTTCTATCACTTGCAGTTTCCACGTATACATACTATTTTTGGTTACTAAGTGACCTGCTATCATCATTCAAGGCTTACCTTTATTATCAAGAAATTTTTCTAGGCTGATCTCTTTCATGACTACTTTCCTAAAATTTTAAAGCCTGTGCCAGCGTGTGCTTAACGCATTGACAGTTCATATTTATATCACTTGTGGTTTCAATGTTGTGGAAAAGTTAAGTTTAAAGTAAGTGGTCAGAAAATGACATCTAACTTACATGTCACCTTTTTCCGTATGAAGTTCAACTGCAATTAATAACAAGTTCAATTTTGTAAAACATATCCTGAAAAAAATGATAAGTAAGAATGATGAATATCGTGAGGGCTTTGGATACCTCAATTCGTTTGTGAGAAAGAAAGTCATCTACAAATCCTTTTCAAAATTTGGTTGTACAAATAAGGTAATCATAACACTGGGGGAGCAAAAGTTTAGCAGTAAGCTAATTCGTGAACAATGTAGAAGTTTTTCTGCCTAAATGAGGTCCTCGTTGCATTGGAAAGCAGAATCTGATTTGAATGTTATTTCAGTTATTCTAGCTAACTCCATATCAAACTGTTGTTGTGGTAATCAACAGAACAGAAATTTCAGTTTTTATGGAACGTGTAATCATCAGTATTTAACAGCATTCATCTGACAAAATACTTACTCTACTGCTTTTGGGAAAGGCATGTCGATGAAATAATCCGATAAGGTTGTTGAATACATTTCAACAGAAACGCCTGTCAAATATTGTTCTCTCCAATTATCGTTGTATTTTTTGTTCTAAAGACAAATAATGAATTATGTGGTGCAAATTTTACAAGGTGCAAAATATATCGCGACGCTTTGTGAAATACTGATTCCACAAAGTAACAGCAATTTGTTCCATGCTCTTAGAGGGATTTTAGGAAATTATCCAACATGCTTTAGTTAATTTTTACAAAAAAGCAATCAACCAACACCCACGCAATTTCCTGAATTTGTATCGTTTTGTATGGATTTACTCAATTTAAGAAAAGCTCTCCTGCTTAATGGTGATTGCGTGGTTAGTTAAACTATTGAGGTTTGCAAAAGATTGGGACTCAAACAAGAATATGTGACGTTCCATGGGAAAAGGGGGCATGGTTATTTTTACCGCGATCATGCTCCACTCACTTGCAAAATCATGAACAAACGTCTGTGGAGGAGGTCATTTCTATTTAAGCGACACGCAATAGAGGCAAAAAAGTGTACTATGGATAGCTTTACGCCCCCTTTTCCCGTAGACCGTCACATATTTACTTTAATTTTAATGAATTTACCTCTGCCTCACGCATTACAAATAGATTTGCCAGCAGTGTAGAAAAACCAGGAGCATTACATGATTGTGCCATGATTCCAAGCTTGAGCTGCAAAGGGAAAAAGCTATTTTATTTCTCTAAAGTTCGGTACCAAGAAAAAAAAATTTGGGTATGTTTGGGTTGAGCTGTAACAAAACATTCATTTTATATGTTAAAAGATAAAATTTCAGTGAGAAAAAAATTCACGATTTATCAAATGGAAAAATGGAAATTTTACCAGTTTTAAAATTTCACGACAACTGAATTTCACGGACGCAAGATTTCAAATTGAAGCATTTTGCAACTTCCGACGAAAAATTTTCCTTTTAGGTATTTACGTATTACCTTCTGCAAGAACATGGTGTAAGTTGGTTTAAACTTTGAGTGTTCTTACAAAAAAGGACATTATATATTGACAACATACCTCGTCAATGCAAACGATAGCGTCACCATTTGATTCCTTCCATTGAGGACAATTATAAATGTGCGCCTAAAAATAAATAGGAATTTCTTAAAAATTAACGATCAGAAGATTATGAAACTTGGGACTGTATCCGTATCCTATACAGTATAGAATCTCAATGTTTTGTAAGCTGCATTATAATAAATTTTTTGATGATTCATCAGTTTAGGTAAAAAGTCTTCTCTCCGTGGCAAAGGGAGGTTTCCGGAATAAGTATTCATGAGAACGTTTTTTTGGAATTATTAGGTTAGGAAAAGTTGAATAACAATCCCAGGAAAGGTGTATTGTATCACAAAATAACAAAATTACAAAATTAAAGCTCTCTGAGAAGCGACAATCTTACCTTACTTGATTTCCTCATCAATTGAACAATACATCGTACTTTACGATAAAATTTCTTCACTAGAATCACTCTAAAAGAAAACAAATATGGACATTGTTAACGGTGACGTTACAATCATCGTAGATGAAAATTATTTTCTAGCGGCCATGGACTCACTGGGAAGAAACCTAGGTGGCATACGACCCATGCACAAGGAGCTATTCTCGGCCAGTAAAAAGAAATGTCTAAAGACTGTCTTTAAATTATGAAATATTCAGCCAGTTACGTATACTGCAATGTTATTATTAATTTATTGCAAAGATAAGATACATTATGAAATAACAAGTCTTTCAAAAGTGTCCTTGAATATCTGAACCGAGTCAAAAAAATCAATCAATCAATTAGTTAATCAATCAATCAATCAATCAATCAATCAGTCAATTGATAAATCAATCAACCAACCAACCAATCAATCAATCAATCAATCAATCAATCAATCAATCAATCAATCAATCAAT
>JAUBWS010055412.1:17132-29777 GCA_032270445.1 Darlingtonia californica
AAAATTCCCCCTAAACTTTTTCCCCTTAAACATTTGACATTTCAAAAAATTCAGGTTTCACTCATAAAAAATTACAAAATTTTCTTTAGATCTCAGCCTTCTATGGCATAAGTTCGTAATCTTTCACAAAAGTGAAACGGTGACAACTTACGATCATGAAGTAGACACATTCAAAGTACGTCCATATTTGTCCATTTCCATCTGCAGAAAGATCTTGTGCCTTCCAAGGATCACCAGTGTTTTCCAACTAAATCAGAAAAATGAGACTAGAAAGAACCCTAGGTCCTCAGGCTGAGGTTCTCATGGAACTTTTTTGTTATTCAAAACAACACAACTAATAAACAAAAATCTAATATGACGTACCAAATGAAACACGCCGGAAGCCGACAATATGAGCGCAAGGAATTTTCCAACAACGTAACCCATTGTCAAGTTCGGTCTACGAGGAAAAGAAAATTAACTGATAACGAGTGTTTACGCATGTATTCTTCTTTTATACATTTTCTATAGGTAAAAAGTTACATTTTCCGCGACCCATCGTGTGCACCAGAGAGCGGTTCCCGTTCAAAATAAAAACATCAAGCTAGTGCAAGATAAGTTCTGGAAAGGGCAAAAAATGCCCTATTTTCTAGCGAGTAGCCCTGGCCTTCAGAGCGGGGTATTAAAATTTTCAACATAAAGGTGTAAGGTAACTTGGGTTATTAGAGACAAACTTTAACATGTTGACTGCCACCTACGAGTATAATCGTCACTTTAGGGCCAAAATGCCGAGCCAATTTCAAACAGTCATAACATCTGAACAAAAACGAAGAATTTGATGTCTATTGGTACTCTCATGTTTTCATTTTGGAGCAGTTTTACCCATTTTACAGCCCTTGAAACTTCCTAAAAACCAAATTTTTCAACGTGCAATTTTTGTGTTTTTTTGAAAACAGCCTTGCAGTGAATATGAACTTACCCGGCAGTTAATAAATTCATGTAATGAAGCATCAATGGTAGTTTCTGTATGTAAATGATACGCAAAAAGCGAGGGCCTGAAAATGAAAAAAAATTTCTATCCAATATTCTGTTTCGGGCTTTTTTGCCTTACTCATGGTCTATCGGCAAATATCCAAAGGTCAGTAATGTAGAACACTGGAAGCTATTAACATCAGAAGTTCTGTCGACGCTGATTGGTTAATAGTGCGAAACAAAGCGAAGCGGTTGGCTTTCTTTACTATTGTTGCGACGATTCTTTTTATGGTAGTAATGGCTACTGAGCATCCTCCAGATTTTACGATTTTGACGTACTCCGTTTTGGACATGTGCCGATTGTAGTCAGCATAAACTTCGGCCTTTCAGGAGCCATTTTCCGACTACTGTAATTTTGAAGCAAAGGCCTAGTTTAAAAACATTCGACGCGCAAACAAAAAGGAACTTGACAAGCTTAAAAAGATCTTTCCGACAAGTATAAAGTTGTTATACTTTGGAACTCAATGTAGACATATCTTTCAGCTAAGGTTAGGACATTTTAAATTGAAATGGGAAAACGAAAAAATTAAGAAATCTATGGTATCTATGGAAGAAACCAGTGACCCAGACTATTTATAAGTCAAACTTTTTTTAACTTCATAATCTCTCAAACTCAAAATTTATACATCTTACCTAACCAAGATGTCTTTCCGATGTTTTTATGGAAGACAAGAGGGAATGTTAACAAATCGGTTAGAGTATATACATCATATGCCCAGAATGAGAATTTATCGGTCGCTGACAACAGCTAAAACAAAAATAAACATGGTTGATTTGTTCGAAGTTGTGCCGTCACGATTCAATCAGATTTTTGACAACCGAAACTCAATGATCCGACAACTCAAGCTTATATTCCTTAGGGCTGAATTTTAAAATTGACCGTAATTTCGAGATGGAAATTTTGTTTTATCCGATCAAATATAGAAGATATCCTTTATCTTCAGATCGAAGGCTAAATTGATTGTCTTTTACGGAGAATAAAAAGAAATTTAGTTATCCAGTCTAAATCCGTATGTCCGAAAAATTTATTTTCTTGAAATTTAAATGCAAAATTTATTTTCTTGAAATTTAAATACAAAATTTATTTTCTTGAAATTTAAATAAATAAAAAAGAACTTCTTACCCTTAGAAGGAAATGTAACAAAAAGAATATATAAAGCGCCGTTTCTGCCACAAATATATCTGCATCTGCGCTTTCATCATCATGATGGAAACAGTATTCAATCGGGCTACAAAGAATGGAAAAAGAAGGCTGTGTAACAATCTAAGTTATTTCTATATATATTATTTCAGTGACCCCACTCGGGTGCATGCCATGGGAAAGGTTGTCGTTTAAAATGAAATTGGATGCAATGTGAATTTTTGATTACCGTACTGGTTACCTGATGAGCAGATCTGTATTTCGCTTCACCACACGCTCCGCTGTAAACATGGTGGCAAACAAATACTGATCTGCTTATCAGGTAATGAACGGACGTTTAACCACTCGAGCACGCCTTGGAGGTCACGCTCACATAATATTCATTTGAATTTACGGTAATTGTAATCAGCGTGAACAAAATTATGGTACAAATCTATGTATCTTGTATGCGCTACGCGGACCTTGCGTATCATCCAGAAGAAGCTATAATGGAAATTAGAAACACACCCCTCGGATAGACTCATGATGGCTCATTCGATCCTCGAACCTTTTTACGGATTGTCTTTAATGGGAATTTTAACTTGTACTACTTACTGGGTTCCTGTTTGGTCAACGTATATGCCAAAAGCTGCCATATTTGCAATAAACGACAATGCTAGCTGTAAAACGGGAAGCATAAAAAAGAATCAAACAAAAAGAATATTTTGGGAATATTTGTACAATGACAAATAATGTGACATCTCGTATATCTTTCTTTAGAACTTCTGTGTATTTAGTCTATCCAATAAACCATTCCGGGCTTTTTTGCCCCATTCTTGGTCTATCGGCTAACGTCCAATTCCGAGTAAGTTAGGAGTCAGGAAACTATAACCATTAAACTTCGATTGTTGAAAATAGATACGCTGATTGGTTTGTAGTGCGCGTACCAAAGCGACGTGATTGGCTCTTTTTCCATGTTGTTTTGGTGATACTATTGTTATGGTAGAAATAGTTTCTGCGCATCCTCCTCATTTTGCGATTTTAACTTACTGGGTTTTGGACATTAGCCTATAGACCAGCGGTATATTTGATAGACTACTGCACGTATCTGCCTTGATATAAATACATGCTAAATTTGTCCATTTTTTCAAATAATTAAAAAGAGCCTAAGCATTAGCGTCGTTAGCATAAGCTAATTTTGAATTAATGTGTACCAAAGAAAAATTGATAAATATGGCAAACTTTGTCATATACGTAGTAAAAGCCAAAAAAAACGTTAATACAGGTTGAACTGGAATCAAAGTGTACCAGGAATTTAGCTAAACCCAAAAAAAACTTACCAAAATTTTTCCAGGCAAATTTTTCCCGGATTCCAGATCACCTGCAAAATTTGTCAATAAAATATACCAGTTACTAGTGTTTTCCGCATGGTTCTGTCCAGGTGATTTCTGTTTAAGCATTTCCAATTTTTTTCGCTTTTTATTAAACAGGGCGGTATGTATAAAGCGCCCTAGTAACATCAATACCAGTCCACCAAAATAAACGGCAACTGATATGCCAATGAAAACGTACCATTTCCGCTCGCTGTGCGGTAGTTCCTTCATTGGGTCACACCCACTTTTTGAATCGTTTGACATGGTTTTCGGCGGTAAATAATGTTCAAAGAATTAATTTTTCGTTCGTAATTTCTCTTAAAAGCAAGAAAAACCACATATTAATTTTAACATCAGTAATCAATCTAAAAATATATTAATTACTGTGCTAATATCCAAACAAACAGGATTAACTTAATAACGATTGCTATAATTTTATGGTCGAAATGCGCGATCATTCATTTTTAGTTAATAGCCATGCATTGGGAGTATCCACTTAAAAACCAAAGAGTGTGTGCTACCTATAGTTTAAAAATCATACCCAAACGGGATTATATTTTTACGATTTTAGATAAAATCAAAATCCTTAAAGAGACTGAAGTTACAATTTAGTGGTTTTTCGAAAACTTGGCGGAACTTGGAAGGGTGAAAATGATACTCTTACGGGCGGCAAATAACCGTATGGTCCCTAGATTGAGCAACCCAGCCCCTATCCCCGTCTCGTATGCCATTTTTGAAGCCGTTCTAGCGTGTTTTAAAGATGCCATTTTTTTAAATTATCGGCATTGAAGTGTAGAAAAAATTAACAGCTAAATCTTCAGAAGATGAAAAGTATCGCGGTTGCAACGTATGCACTTAAAACCGCTTTTACTACGCAATGTTTTGAATGTAAAGACGGCGAGCTTTAGGAGCGGGATGAAAACAATACCTATAAACCGAAGAAAGGCGTAATGTCATGTTGTATCTTCCGAGTAAATATAGTTTGATCGACCGTCAATGCTACAAATTATTTATCAAATTAAAACAGTATGTTACCACAACAACAACGCACTGACATTTCAAGGAGTGGTTCCGTTTTAGCGATTTTGTGCAAAAGCCATTAATTGCATAAATTCTTACACCGCACAAATTGGCCTCCTTACGAAAGTAGTAATTAATTGCAAAGCGGCCTGTTCTTACAAGGAACCACGAAATGTAGTTAGCACTTAGAGAAAGGTCCTATTTCGCATTTTTCGAGTTTTCTATAGAAACGCTTGTTACAAGTGTTTGACTAAACAAGAAAAATATTGTCTCGATTTGTCGTTCTTCCAAACACTTGTAACAAGCGTTTCTATAGAAAACTAGAATAATGCGAAATAGGACCTTTCTCATACTCTTAGAATAAAAAATCTTGAAAGTTTATCTACGTAAAAATGCATCCACTTAAGTTAGTGGGAGGTCCCTTTGTCATTGCATATGACTTTGGCTCAACTTATGAGCCGATGACGTGCTGGTAAGTGCATATTTAGCTATTTTCAAATGGTTTTGGCGCCCTTAGAAAGAAATTTGAACCAACCTCACAGACCTTTCATAAACAAAACGTTTTATACGTTTAATATAAGTAGTTGCGCAAGAATAAAAATCATGGCTATTTTGTACATCCATTGTCAGATTATTACCTTTGTCCCGAGGGGGAAGAAAACTCACCTTGTGCTATTTTTGACATTTTTAAGCATTTTTGACAAGTCTTGGAAGCCGATATATAGGGACAATTTTTGAGGCTCTCCAAAATTTTGACAGAATTTAATAACATAATTTAATATAAACGTCTCTCCGCATATATCAGATTCCTTTACCCTTTAAGTGCCAATGGCAACTATAAACAACATAGGACTTTTAGAATTTGTCCAAGTCCAATGTCCAAGACCCCCTGGGTAGTGACCTAGGACCGCCTCAACCCATACACCAGGGAGCAGTATGGTCCGCCAAAGATTAAGTACCCCAGAGACAACGCAAGCTTATACAAGAATACCAACCGTATCTGGTGTGTCGTCCTTTTTACCCTCTTCTTTCCTTAAATCATCATCGAAGACGTATCAATTTGATATCAGCAAAGAATTCCATACAGTAATAAGAATCATAGTACAAAAATGAAATGGCTACCAGCCTTACTTTGAAATTCTATTCTTACAAGCAAGCAATTCAATCCTTGTAAAGAAGCTTTTGGTAGCAAAATATTGGCTGTGCTCTTAAATTCCACATGGTTCCTTGTAGGTGTTTTAAGAGGTGAACTGGAAGTATGATTTGTAGGTTTATCCTATAAATTCAACCCTGCGAGAGTGAAATGCTCCCCCGTGCGAAGTGCGAATGAATGATTTCATTATAAACCCAGGATAGCATTTCATGAAGTGTTATAAGAATCCTGAGCCAGAATTATCAGTGGTTGAATAATAATACTACCACATATGTCGGAAAGGAGTCAAAATTGGTACTCCAGTTTAAGCGTCCAATGACTTAACCACTCGACCACGGCTCCACAAAAGATCGTAACTTACAAATATGTCAAGATTCAAGATTCGAAAACGTAATATCTAGTAATATCTAGTAAGTGATGTGTTTCTTATCGTCGCGTAAAATAGGTCCATTCGGGTGGGGGAATGCAAACACAAGTACGTAAAGGGAAGACGCACAAGACAAGAATATATGAAATACCTGGCTGTCTCCAAAGAGCAATCTCTCAAAATCATATACTGTTATAACAAACCTGCTCCCACGTATTTCTTTTGATAACTGAACAGTTTGTTTATAAAGCAAACAACTTAGAGACTTATAATACTTTGGGTTCAAGAATCTGGTCGTCTCAAGCAGGCTATTAATGCTGGCTTTACTTCCGGGATAATACATTTAAGATAATGACGTCACAGACTTAAACGATTCCTGCTATTCCAGGTAAATCATCTGCGTCATAACCGTAATGGAAATATCAACAATATTGCGGAATCAGTCATTTTAATTCTTTCTTTCTTACAAAGATTGGATTTGAGATCAGATTTTAAAGATACAGGAATATGAAGTATGAGGCACAAAGCACAAAATAGGTGAATCAACTTTAACACTTAAAAGATTATTGATAAGTTTTGCAATTGAACACTGCCCTAACACTCAACTTCAACTCAAATTTCGTTCACAATCAGGAAAAAAAGTCTTCCGCTACCGTGACTGTTAACTTAAGTTCTAATTTTGCAATCATGTTGGCTTTTGCATAGTCTTAAAATATGTGAAAAGGTTGAAGACTTTATACATAGTTTCTAGATATAATTTTTCATAGTTCTCCTAGCAAAATATGATAGGAAATAATGAAATAAAGTGCAATACAGTAAAGTAGCGAACACATTAACCACTCGATGACAAACTTTTTTCTCATTTTAAATGTTTTTTATGGTCCTCGATCCTGCGTGACCTAGGAGATCCACGACTTATGCCTTGGGGAGAGGGTTCCCGGTCAAGAAATAGCTTTCCAAAATAGTAAAAAGATTTCCAAATTAATAAAAACTTCAGACACAAAAGCTGTTAAAACTGAATGCTTTACGACATATAACATGACCACCAATTCCAACAAAATTATCTTTGAGCTTCCAAATCTATTTACATTTTGTTGAGATGGAAATAGCAGACCGGCCTTATTAGGCCCTCGTCAGTCCGAGTCCTACATAGTCCGATGAATCGATGCCATTTATCTTAGAGGAATAAATCCAGAGATCACAATACTTGTGGTATTATACCTTTAAAGCTCTAAAAAACCGCTAACTTTCAATTTAAGAGTGAGATTTATAACTCATCTTCAAACCCTTTAAGCATATCCATTGTTTATCCATTAACAACAGGTCGCAAAAGCCAGGATGAGAGTTGAAATGAGCTTCGATTACGATGTTTTTACACTTGACATATATGGTTTTATCACAATAATTGACATACTTTTATAGTTATCAAGAAAGATTTTCCATCCCCCTGGATATTAGGACCCCCTGATTATTAGATTTTCAAAATATTTCCACACCAACCCCCCCCCCCCTTTTTTTTTCCTCCCCTCCTGGATATTTTACTGCATACAATACAAAAATTGACATCTTCAATACAAAATCTATAGACTTTCGAACAGAAACCCTCATATCAGATTCCTTGTTTATAAAATCACTAATTAACTTGTTTTCAAGTAATTAATTTGTCAACAATTTGTTTAATTGAAAGCCTAAGTGATTGATTGATACCTCAATTAAGGGTTGAATATCGTTTCTATTCGCATGCTATAATGTAAACAAATTAATCATTATTGTGCTAAAAGATGGTGAGGGTAATTGTCGAAGCAAATTGGATCTATAGCTTCCTTCAATGTGGCAGCAAAATGTTGCCCAAGTTTAAAATTTCACCGACTGAGCGCCTGATTATGTGAGAGCACGTAGTACTGGTTCGTTGGCATCCCAGCTCCAGCCACCGCATCGAACAAAGTTGAAAGTCTTTTGACGAGTTAACTTAAAGTGACAGCGGAGTTGAGTTTAGAACAATATATTCTATTGAACGAGCCAGTACAGAGTCACCCACCTCATACTAGAAAAATTATTTAAGTGTTTTAACATTTCTAGAAATCTTAATGGCTTATGAAAACCTCAACTGTAAAATACAATGTACACGGACAAAGATACCTATCGAAATTACCTATCGCTTGAAATTTGACGGCATTGATATACGGATACAATGTTTTACAAAAAAGTGACGAGGTCAGATTTGAATTTCCACTCACTAAAGTCTCCCATAGTAAAGTTTCATAAATTATTTTGGTTGATCAAGGCAAAGATGTCTCGATTATTCATTCTTCCAAACGTTTTTAAAGAATACTTCCATGGAAAACTTCAGTGAGCAGAAATTGTCGCCATAGGACAGTCTTTACAAGGAATGGTCTAGAAGGCGACATTTCCATTAACCAACGTAGAGGTAAAGATCTACGAACTTGAGAAACTGTGACTTACGTCAAACTTTGCACTTTCTCCCTAATGCATGCTATTGTCCATTGCATATATCAAGAGATTTCAAAAGAATGCATTAAGTTTGACGTGCTAAAATTTTTGAATGATCTCAAACAAAAGTTTTCTGATCATGTCCTGATAGAATTTGGTACAGTTTGTCAACTTTTGCGATAGCTTATCATTCTCTAATCTAAATCACCACTTCACGTAGACATGCATCATACATCAACAAAATGAATAAATTTAACTTTCCAACACTCGTGAAATGTTGCTTTTTAAAAAACATGAAATTACTCGCACATTAAACATTTGTTAATTGAAATAACATAGCAAACGTCATAACATTGTCATTATATATTAGTCCTTGGACTGTGTTTGACGGATATGTATGTTCAAACTTGGCTAAAATACCACTATGGCGTGAAAAGCTTTATAACTCTTAACACGATGACTGCAGATAACGAGAATTTTCGTTATTTCAGGTTATTTCACCGGCCCAACTTCAAACAGCCATACTTGTAATCGAAAAGATTTTTCTTATGTGGCATCTACAGTTTAAGCCATGTAAGAGTCGTTAAAACTTTCAAAAATAAAATTTTTTCAAGGTGCAATTTTCGTGGTTGCCTACTTTCTTATAAACGCCTCTCTCTAGTAAACTCCCACCCTAAAACCTTGAAAATCAAATAAACGCCCCACATCTCATAAACGCCCCTTGCAATGACATTAACAAAGTTGAAGCTAACTGACTGTATTTCAAGGTTATAGTGAAAACGGTAACGTCTCAATAATGAAGTAAATATCCTATGGGTAAACATTTTTTTGATAAAATAACTCAAGAATGCGAGTGTGGACCTAAGCTATTTGATATGACGATTCCGATGACGATGATAAGGTGGATTAACATATTATACCAGTTTTTAGGGAAATAAAATATCCAAACATATCAAATTCGTAGTTTTTAAATAAACGCCCGCCTCTAATGACACCTTTCTCTGATAAACTCCCACCCAAAATCTCAAAAATTGAATAAACGCCCAGGGGGTTTATTAGAGCGTTTACGGTATGCCCTCTGTGTGACTGATAGTTAAATAGATTTCTTGGAACTTTGGAACTTTACTTTCTTTGATCATCAGGATCTATGGTTTCATGTCTTGTGGATTGAAAAATACGAGCGGTAGAGCACTGAAAACTTCTCACACACTTTAAACAGAAATTTTGGCAAACAAATTCACACTTTACACAACAAACCACGAAAGAAATAAAAAAATCACAAAAAAATCACGAAACAAAATGCAAAACTCTAGTATACGCTTTCGATCACTTTACTCAGTGGTAAAATATATTTCTTGTTTTATAAGAGAGGGAGTTATACCCCTACTTGCTTAAATACCTGTAGGTTATGAAAGTAGAAAGGTCCTATTCCGCATTTTCGAGTTTTCTATAGAAACGCTTGTTATAAGTGTTTGTTTAAGCAAGCAAAATATTGTCTCGATTTGTCGTTCTTTCAAACACTTGTAACAAGCGTTTCTATAGAAAACTCGAATAATGCAAAATAGGACCTTTCTCATACTCCTACCCACACATCACACTGTGTATATGTATCTCCATCAACAAAATAACACAAAGTGAAATTAAATTTAGCTATCCAACGCTCGTAAAAAAAGTGCTACTAAGAAACGTAAATTACTTGGCACATTAGACACTTGTTAATTGAAATAACATACGTCATTTGTGACATGCTGACATGACATTCTGTCAAATGACAATCAGTAATCAAAAATCAAATGTGACTGGTCCAAAAATTAACTGGCAAATCCTATTGGAATGAGCTTAAAAGAATTATCATGAAAAAAGAAAAAATTCATTCCGGAATTCTATTTATAGTATAAGGAAACAATGTGCTGCTTGATCTTACTACCTACCCAAATATATAGCCTACGAGCTACGGTTTACTACGGAGCTCAGTGCACGTTTTGGCCGTGTTAGGCCTCATCAGTTAAGTATATCGTAAATCCTTACGGTTGCACTACTGCAGAAGGAATTGCAAACCTGACCGGGATATTTTCAACCAAGTAACCAGACATAAGTAGAACTTGCGGTTCTATAGAAATATTGCTTAAGTGATAAAGCCTGATAAGGTTAGTAGACCAAAACTCCCGAGTAGTGTTGAGTATGAGTAGTGTTTGATCGAGCAAAACTGTGTTTTTTCGTGCTATATAGTAAGTAGTTCAAATCCTTAGAAACGATGAAAGTCTGTCAAACATAACCAGACGTAGCCCATCAAGTGTATTATCTGGTAGATTCTGTAGAAAAAATGTTCTATTTTATAAACTGGTTGTGACGTCAGATAGCGGATAAACTCAAATGCCATGTTTTGATTGGATAAGAAAAGGTCATAGTTTTCTTATATTTCCCGCAGTGCATTACAAGCAATCAAAATATACGTTAACATTTCTCCTGTTTCTAGGCCACAAACAATTAACAATTCTAAAAACAGTTAATTAGTGTGTGAGTTATCATTAATAAAAAGTAAATACAAAAAAAAACATCTTGGATACAGACGGAAAATTAGTCACCGGGGATACAGGCTATAAGAGGAAAACATTAATTAGCTGGTCGTAGCCGTAAAGCCGTATTTCAGGTTTTTTTTCCATTTGATTTTCTCAGACGGAAGGTCAAACTATGAGCTAGGCTATTTCAATAGCTGCCTAATTGAACTCGCATGCAATCATTTTCAAACTTGTGTAAACAAATTAGCCTCAAATTAAATGAAGGCGTATGAACGCCTTTTTAACACCGTGTAGTAATGTAAGGATGTCGAAGGAAGCACGAAGAAACAATCTACCCCATATAGTTAGTCATGTAAATACCCATTTTTAGCCTGGATACATTTGAATGTTTTTCTTCCCAACCAGGAAGCTTAATTTTTCGATAGTTAACGCGGTAAAAATATTAAGATTAGATTATAGAGATTCAAAATATTACAACCTACCTACAGTTTGTTAAAATGAGATTTTAATCCAAAAATTGAGCACGTTGACATTGCAGAGCTTTAAAAGAGCATTCCAAGAAGCAGAAAATCAATACACAACTTTCAGATGTGTTCCTCAAATCTTGGAATATTTCTCAGCAAAACAAACTTATAATAGACGCATTCGCCGTCCTACAGAAGGTGTAATGAAGCCAGCGCTCTCTCAAATCTAATAATCCTCTAGAACGTCACGTATATGTATTTACTCAATCAAATTATCTGCGCGTCCTTTAAACGGAACGTTTTGGATTAAATACTAATCCTTGGTAAATTAAGTTGAATAAGGATTTTGGTATTAGGAAACGATTACGCCAACGATTAAATTTAAAAGATTTTAACTCTTTTTTTAGATCAAATATATATAATCTCGTGAAGAGCTCAGATAGAATAAGATTATTACAGAAATGGAATAATTAATCCTCGCAAAAAGTTTTCGGAAGACAACAACAACAACAAGAACAAATTGATAATTGTCAACATGTTTTGATCCCTTTAAACTACGAAGGACAACTTTTGGCGTCAAAATTTGGCTAAAATACCACTAAATCTTTGCAAGCCCATCACTTCTTAACAGTTGAGGATTGGTCCGAATAGCTCACAACTTTAAAAAAAAGCTGTCTTTTGATATCAAACTCAACTACAGTTCAGAAATTTAAGGTGAAAATTCAAAAAATGTCGAAAAATATTAAAAATATTATTTAAGTAATTCTTAAAGTACGTGGCTGATACAGACACTATTTCGATTTTGCTAACTTTGCCTTAAAGTCAATTTTTGTTCATCATACTTGAATGAATGATGTCGTTAATTTTTCTAGGAAAGGCTCTTCAGTTCTTCTCATGAACTGGTGTCTAAAAGAAATAGCAAAACGATTGGCCTAATCTTCTCATCCATTTTTCACAAAAACTTTCACAATGCGAGTGGCCACCCTAACGCTTAAGCTCTAAGCGCTACTAAAGTAATAATTTTCTTCAAAGGAAGTACACAACTTTCCAATTAGAAAATGCATTAACAATAGTACTAAAGTTTCGCATCTTATTACCTAAGGTGCATTTGAAAATATGAAAAAACGAATAATTTATATTGTATTAAAAATGATAAAATAAAAACTA
>JAUBWS010055435.1:1369-16851 GCA_032270445.1 Darlingtonia californica
TTCTCTTCATAGGTGAAATGACTCCCTTTAGTTGTTATTTGAGACCGATAACAATCGGCTTGTTGCAAACATTGCACATTTCCATCATGCTGACAAAATCACATAAACTATACACAATATTTAACAGTATGATCCGTTTGAGCCGCAAGGATTACCTCAAAACATCTGCTACTCAAATATTTTGCGTTGTTATTCTAGTGTGTGTTGATGGCGCTATGATAATGATTGCAGTAATTATTCAACCGATTTCAATGGTAACAAAGAAAAGCTTTAATCAACCATACACACAGACAACCTATTGCAATTCTAATCCAATCATAATGCAGCAAATTCCATTGTTTCTTCTAATTATGTCTTTGTGTCTTTTCCAAGCTTACAGATGTAGAAATTTTCCCGGAAAATACAACGAGTCGATGAAAGTTATCTACAGCACATTTATCTCTTTCATATTGCACCTTATTCTTGTGATTTTGTACTACGCACAGAGTGATGTATTTGATAAAGAAGTAGCGATCATGCTTGTCTTTGCAGTAAATAATGCCGTATTACTGATTATAAATTATGGGTGGAGGTGTTATATTATTATTTTGAAGCCGAAGGAGAACACAAAAGAAGAGTTTCGTGAGAACTTCAACAAGCACATGAAAGGACAAATGATAACACTTCAAACTACTGCACAAGACAAAACTTCTTAACAATGTTTTATAATCGTCTTGAAGGGATTTCGAGCACTCCCGTGTGTTTACTTGAGATTTGCCAAGCTGATGAGTTAACACAGGAACATGGAAATTTAGTGATGAACCTGTGAAAGGTTGTAGCAGCAGGTTTATAAATACATCATTTGTAATCTGGGTAATGATAAGTATGTTTTGTTGGGGTTTTGTATTTGACTATTGTTATTATTATTATTTTTCTTATAAAATACCTGTTGAACATGGTAAGCCTATCCTTAGCGTATAATTTTAGTGCCCTATTTATCACCATAGATATGATTCCCAGGGCCTCTTTCTCACTTTTTATTTTGTTGATAAAGTTATCAAAAGATTTCAAAGGGCGCACTTGTACATTGCATAAATTAAAATTTTCTCAATTTGAGCAAATTTTCAGTAGCTGTTTCCAGGCCCTTCTTCTCCCGTGCCATCAACAAATCAAAAAGTGAGAAGAAGGCCCTGGTAACGAGGTTGAGTTTGAACCAGACCTATCTGTAAAGTACTAACTAGACACGTGAATGGGTTGAAACTTTATTTTTACATCACTCTTTAACTCTTAAGGCCAAATAATGGATGATTTTTGACATTTTGAGTATCATAAATTTGTATTTTAAAATGTATGTAAAATAGATAATAATTGTAGAGAACAACGGTCTAAATTTCAGATTTTTAAGTCTTCTGGTTCTTGAGATCTTAGTGATCGAAGTTCTTGATCTATAAAAAAATAGGTAAATTGCTCGTTGGGTTAAGGTGAATCAAAGTTGCGCTTGCTCGAAGCTTATTTATTACGGTTTTCACGAATTTGATAATTTTTCGATTGAGGTTCGAAACAATAAATACACGGAAATAGTGTTCACATACATTGTTCTAATAGTGTGTTTTAACATACTTATGTATTTTTCTTGCCAATTTACCATATGAAAAGTAAACTTAATGAAGGATTGAAATTTCGGAAGCTAAATATAAATTTCTCTTTTATAGCTATTATTAATGCTCAGTGGGAGAGCAATGTTTTCTTTTTTTAAATTATACTATTCAATTTAGTTCATTCAAATTAAATATCTATACCTCTATTGATATTAGACATTTGATTTACCAATGCCAATGCAATTAAGGTCATAAGCTTCAAAAATATAATCTATTTGCTAATTACTTGTCTTGTGAGATAAGAAAATCAGAATCATAGAAAAAAAACCCAAGTCAAACATCAATGTGCTGGATTATTTTTGAGACAAGGTTAAGTCAAGTTAAATAGTGAGTTGTTTTGTTCTTTTTCTCAATTAGAACGGCCAGTAAATACATAACGTCTGGTCAAATTGGTCAAAAGATGTATTCTAGATGTTCTCAAGATAAAATAACTTTGACTAGAATTGGGTAAGGCTATTTAAAAAGAGATGTCACATTACGGAAGTTTTTGAAACAGAGAGGAATTATTTTCATCTATCTGCTCGGTGTAAGAACCAAATGGACTAAATTCAAGCCCTTGAATTTGATACATATTGGAACGTTTTTAGGAAGTTTCAAGTTGCCAAAAGTTACAGCATTCTTAAGTAAGTTTAGGTTTTGATATAGATTTAATAAGTTATAATTTAATTGCCTATTCAACTAAATAAATACTTCATTAAGACTCTCGCTACGAATGTCATCGTCAACAACCTTTTAAGACTAAAATCTGTCTAAAATCGAAACCACAAGTAAAGTTTCTTTGAAACTAGCCTTGGGGATGAGATCGTATAAGTCAAAGCGCGCTCTGAATTCAGCTCTTGATTTTTAGACTTTGTCAAAAAGTCATCGTACCCTAACGCTTAACTAAAGTTGAACTTAAAATGACAAAGTATGAAAGTAAGTAAATACGTCAGTTGGTTATCCGAAAGTTTAGAGCGACTCAAAAGCTCCCTTTTTCTCTAGCTACTACACTGTGGTGTATTAGATGGCACCAACCCTTTTCCTGAATTAATTGGTACATTCAACACAGGCCTGTAGCTATGGGGGGGGGGTGCCACCCCCCCCCCCCCCCCCTCCTGCCAAAATTGTTTTAGGGGCAATTAAGCAGAAAGAACAACAATAATGGGGCTGTTTGGCAAACTTTTAGATTTTCAGAAATCCTTTGGCACAATGAAAATTGAGAATTTCTATCTGCACACCCACTAAATAGAGATTTTTCATGTAAGCAGATTTCTATTAGTTGATCAAAAACAATGGATTTTCCGGCAATCCAGAAGCTCTAAATTGCAAAATTTCCTTGTACTTTAGTGACTCAAGCTGCGAGTGCCCACCCCCCCCCCCCTCCCTGGGCACAATTTCTGGCTACGGGCCTGATTCAACACTGATCCATATTTTCGATTGCTAAGTTTTAACACTGCGGAATCAAGTACCATTTTTGTCGTTGATAAGACTCTATCTAGGAGTTAACACAAACCATCATTTAACACTCTAACAAGTAAGAAAAACAGCCCATCATTGGCAGATCCAGCAGTATATCGCACCAACCTGAAGAATTCTCTCATTCAGAATTCAAAATTCCATTTCCTTTGTATGAAAATATTGTATCAAAACATTTTAATGAATCTTATCAGTCCTTTAGCCTACTGTTTAGAATGTTTGCCTTGACATTGACAAATCAAAAGTAGAATTGATTAATCTTTATTTTATCGTTTTCTCCGCGAGTGGGGAAGGCAGTATTATGGCCCATCATTATTTTTGCGTTTTATGATGGAATATATCTTAATCTTTCGTCATTTTTCTTTGTTAGTAAATTTTGTAGTAATTTCGTCCTCTAAATACTCATCAAAATAAATGAAGGCCGTATATTAACTCCCCATTTATGACAATAAACGAATGCACCAGCTTCAAAATCATATGACAGCATCATAATCAACGGCATTCATTAGTTCTCGAAATGTTTCGCATAATTAAACGGAATACACAATGGCACTCTGTATATTTTGTTTTTTAGCGTTGTCGTACTTATTTCATTAGGGATGTAATTGCATGATAAACGGTACTTTTTTTATTTTAGCATTTAAATTGAATTCATCATGGTGGAACAGATGTCTATATCAGTCTCAAAACCAAAGAAGCGGAGATTCCCCATCTCAAGAATGATTTTGTCTGCCATTTGTGCAGCCTCATTGATATTACTCATATTCAGCTTTGTCTCAACGAAATGGATTGTCAGTACGCTACATTTCCATGAACGAGGTACGTTCTAATCGTACAAGAGGTCACTTGTTCGATCCCCACTCCTGACTTAGTTTTTGAAATTTTTGAAATTAGTTTTTCCAAGCTTCTAGCTGGACTAAAGATTAATACTATTACTCGGTAGATTCGCTCGTCCAGACGCGAATTCGATGAGATAAATGTTTGTCTGTTATCCTAACGGCAATCAGCCGTTAAACGGGTCCTAGTTAGTGAGGCTATCAACAATAAATATCAGTTTCTTATCTCTATCTTATGAAAATAGGAGCTAATCTCCGTAACCTAACCGGTATAAAACGGTGTCTGGATGATATTGCAACGTTCAAATTACATCATAAACGACGATTAACAACATTAAACCACAGCTGCATACTGTTTTGGAACCATCAGTCAAAACATGCCCACACACGTCTAGACGTAACGAATTGAGGAACTATGTACAAAGAGGAAAGCTGTACAATAAGAAAGTCTATTCCCTTTTCGATTTGCGCTAGATTAAATCCTCGCCGTGTCTCAAATGGTTTCGTGACAATTTTCTATAATTTTTTTGTTTTCTTGATATAATATTTTGAAGTTAAAAGCTTTAAGATTACATACTGGGAGACGTATTTGAATTGATTTGCCAAATCCAAATGACGAAGTCTACTATTTTTTAGGTTTGTGGAAATATTGTAATGAAACAGCGTGTGTCAGTTTGGACGACCCGTATGTCAGAAGCTTGTACAAAGGAGTTACAAAAGAAAGGCTGAAGTGGTTGGAGGACGGTACAACTCCAGATTGGTTAAGTGCCTGTCGTTACATTATGATTGTTGGTATTGTCTCCCTCTCTTTTGCTACCTTAATCTCAGTATTCAGTTGGTTTAATCAAAGAATACATGGCTATGTGACCAGTATTTTTGCTGTCCTTGGATTTATATTTACAGTAATTTCAATCTATCTATTCGAGGAAGAGACTGAGTATTTCCAGGATAACCAGGCGTGTGGTTCAGGTTGGGGAATAGGATATCTGTCTGCCATATTATGTTTTGTGGCTGCTTTCACTGGTTTTTGTATATTTTGATGGAATTCAGTTACATAAGGGACAACGCGCTTGATACACAAACGACTGACCGTTGCGCTAGCGAAACTTTCGTATCTTTTCGATTCTAGTCTAATTTAATCGGTTTCCAATCATCGTCGTAGGTGCACCTTGTTTTTTTCGCACTTCTAAATAACCTTTGCCGCCCCTTTTTGATTCTGTCTTCAGAACGAACCTTCAAGTGTAGTACTGCGATTATCTGGTGTTTATATCATTTCGTCTAATAGTCACTTGCCGTAACTAAATTTTACTTTGAAAGGGAGGTAAGACATGTTAAATCAAACTCGAAAAAGGTGTATTAGCGTGTGTTGTCCCTATAACAGATATAATGCAATAAATAACAAATTAAATTCTGCACCAATTTGACTTTCTGATTACGGAAAATGTAACGGATTATATTAGGGTCTGAATAGTTGGAATCTATAATGCAGCTTGTAATCGTCCGGTAAACGAGAAGCTTTGAGTTCAATCCAACCTCGAGCCTCGATACCATTGCAATAATTGGAAAAGTGCAGAATTTGTTACTTCATTAGAGTTTATTTTTAAATTACTCGGTAGCGTGATTGTCGGAATATTTGCAATAAAAGTTGCGAGTCATATATCTCATGACGATAGGAAATTTGTCAAACGTGTGATTTCTTTGGAAGGTTTCTTTTGAAGGTTGCGCAGAATTGAAGAATTCATTTTGAATCTCAGAGAAAACACTTTTTGCTGACTAAAGAAATACTTTCCAAAGAATAGAGACTGTTGGGTAGTTTTAATCACGTTGCTAAATTTTAAACTGCTTACAGTATTACACCGACACAATTTTAGGAATTCGCTTTCCTAAAATATCTCTTAATGATTCAGAACTAGAACATTTTGAATCTTCAAATCATCAAAAAACGGAAATATATATTTATATCTCCCATAGATTCATAGACTCCCAGAGATCTCCCATTTATATCTCCCATATATCTGGAAATCTACGGTGATTTTCAAACAGTTCTTACATCTAGACAGAAACTGTTTGTCCTGCCTTTACATAGGAAAATTTCTGTCTCAAAAAAAAGCTGTATGTAGTTGAATCTAGAACTGATTGTATATCTACGTATAGTTATCCATATATGTGATGACGGTCTATGGAAAAAAGGGGGTATGAACCAACCGTAATTTACTTCTTCAATTCTCAAAATCTTAAAAAAACGTCTGCGGAGGAGTCATTTCTTTTCAAACGACACGCAATTTTTTAGCGATTTTGCCAGCGAGTGGACTAAAATCGCGGTTAAAATAGACCGTCACAAATGGACAATTACTTTCTACAATCCTAGACCACAGTTAGAAATCTAGGAGGTCTGCGACTATGTAAAATACTGAACTTATTGAAATATACGTGGTTTATTATCTGTTAATGGTTTTTTTTGTGTACATTCCTCGTATTTTATTTTACCAAGTTGAGTAAATTTGATAATTTGTAACATTGTAAATAATATACCATTTTAGAACGTTTTTGTGACTAATTTTATTAACTAACAAAACATTAAATAAACTTTTCTGTGTATGAAATACCATTTCTCGTTATTGATAAAGACCCACTGAAAAGGTCAAAGCCACTTGCAATTTGATTCTATATCAGTGATACTACTGAAATAAGACTCTTAAACCACACTTAAGTGCCCAACATTCTGAAAATACGATTTCGGACATAGGCTATTTATGGGCCGACAACTATGCCCTCGTGTATAGATAACTTGTGGTCCAGCACCGTAAAATGTCTTTCTTAATCATTTCTTAACTCAAACCATGAATTTAATACAATAACTAGATGTCCGTCTTATGGAATACGGTGAAGAGCACTTTTGTTTTTCTATTGTGTATTTAAAACGAATGGATGTACTAGGTTTGCTCGCGGCCACCACAGAAATTAGAAATGAAAAATATCGTATAACTTATTTCTTTAAAACCTAAATTATTTTAAAATTTTTAAAGTCCAAATTCAAAAAGTGAATCATTCAATCATAAAGCTTCAACAATATGAAAAATTTCAACGCACAAACACATAAAACATAAAAGTATATAAAGTTAAGGAACCTGTATCTTTTTATAAATGAAACCATGTGTAATTACACATCATAGTGCATATATAGAAATCAAAATCATCCGTTCAAACGCGTTTTGGCTTAGAGAAGTATTGACTGAGAGGACATCACTAAAATGACAATAAATTGATTGGAAAATAATTTTTCTGTTCTGTTTGAAGTTTCTGAAAGCTAATACAATGCTCTTTGACATATATTTGTCAATTTTTAAGCAATTCCAAAGATTTAGAAAATTTTAAGAATTTTTGGTACATGCCAAAATAATATTTCTTATATGAATTTACAAAAATTTGAATACTTAAAATTTAAATATCTTAAGTTACTGAAGAAAAACTTTGGATCTGCAAATCATCGGTTAAAATCTGGTTATATACGGTGATTTCAATCAGTTCTTACTTCTAGAAAGAAACTGTTACATATGTCCTGCCTTTACATAGGAAAATTCTCAAAAAAGCTGTATGTAAATAAAAGTTAGTTAGTTCTTTAAATAAGTATTGAAGAAAAACAGGAGAGTTCCAGAAGCAAAAAAAGGATTTTTTGTTGTTTTTTGAGAAACTTGTGGTGCTTGAATATCTAATTAGATGTCAATTTTTCTTCCATTTGCACTTAAACTCAATAGTACCACGAATAGTGAAATGTAACCAAAATCCGTGGGATAAATAGAAATTATTCTGATAAGACTTAATTATGAGCATTTTGAGTGTATTGAAAACGCGCAAGAAAGATCTCATGGTTACTTCTTTACGGAGCACTTAAAAAACGCGCGAGTTTTGAATGTGAGCTGTTGTTGTGTTAGTTGTGTTGCGAAAACAATGAATTAATACAGAAAATGTACTTAACAATACTGAAGAAGAATGATGTTGAGAAGATGTTAGTGTTGTAATCTCTGTTTCAGAAACTGTTTTGAGATCTTGTTTTAACTTTTGTTGCGGGATGAAAAGAGCAGCTATAGTTAAGAATTACAGTAAATTACAAGGCAAATAAGAAAATGAATAGCAGCAATTCAAAGTCAATGTGTTGAAGAAGAATTGGCTGCAGAATGAAGAAAGAAAAGATATTGTTTCTGGTTATTTTCCAATGTATGGTAATATCTTACGTAGAATATGCTTTGATTGATACGCCGATTGAGCAGTACTTATCCCATATTGTCCGCTCTTGGTTTGGAGCTGCAAAGTCAACAAAGTCTGTTGTTCCTAAGCTCGTTATAAATGTTTTGAGATCTTACGAGCATTTATCAAAGAGTTTGCGTTTTTCAAGGAATAAGGATCGTCGAGGATCGTTTGAGAACTTGTTGAGAACTTTGAAAGCTGGTTTGTTATCAATAGATACAAAACTGAAGAAATATAATGAAACACAATTATTTTGCAAGATAAACAGCTCTACCACATTGCTGATGAATGCCGTGAATGAGCTAAGCATTAAGCAAGTAAATCTTCAATTGACTGCGTTAATGAAATCCACTTTCCGGACAATGCAAGTTGTGATTGCTTATAGCGATAGTGGTAATGGCATACCTTGGATAAAAATCCGAGAGTATCAGTATAATATAAAGTGGATAAAGCTCAATCCAAATTCTTCCCCGGTAAAAATCTTGTATGAAATGGTTAAACACTCAAAGACTAGATTTGTAATATGTACAAGAAACTCAGTAATCACAGACAACGATATTAGCATTCAGAAAATGATAGAACCTATCCTCAACAATCATGCAGACATTGTTGGACTGCCAGTTTTAGACGCTCAAAACAAGAATTTATGGCGGTCAGGATGCTATCAAATTAAAGTTCTCAGATACCAGTTAAGGATGATGAAAGGATATGATAGTTCTGTCGGTTCCCTTGCAACGTGTTCCTACATTAGAGGTCCATTTGCTTTGCAAAAAGCTGAGCTCCAGAATGTTTTAACTCGAAGACTGTATTTTGGGAAAGAAATGTTAGATCATTTTATGTTTTATCTTGACTTATTCCATGAAATTATAAATGGTGACAACAAACACGGCTACAAAAAAGTCTTGGTGGTGTGTCAAAACTGTCCGTCAGCCATTGAAAGGAACTCAAACATATCTTTGAAAAACAGAGATTTTATACAGTTTCTCAGCAAACACAAACTCAGTAAAATCATCCTAGCAAATGGTACAAGCATTGAATATGATTGCAGTGACGTGGGAACTCAATGTTCGTCTTACGATAAGTTTGGTGGTAAAAACCGAATGTTTAGACCTCTCTGTTGCATTAAGGAGCTTCATGATTTATTACTTAAAACAAGTGAGATATTAGACACGCTACATGTTGACTATGAACTCGATTCAGGAACTTCACTAGGTGCTACAAAGTTAATGGATACTTTACCTTGGGAACGTGATCACGATTTAGATATTCGAACAGCCAACATATCTAAAGTGACGAGGAATCAAGTTCCTTTCCAAACAGCAGGATATAAAATTTACACCGAGAATAATGGGACTTATGTCGGTGTTAAATCTCCTAATTGGCGGTTAGAAATGTTTGGGATGGATGCATTGATGAGAGACTATGTATCTTTAAAAAATAATTCAAACTTATCTTACAGAAATGCATTCCTGCCGAAATCAAGATTTTGTCTAAATACAACTCTGATTCAAATGGGTAACCGTTGGTTACCCTCCCATCCAAGCCCTGGATTATTCAGTAGAGAACATTTAGGTAGAGATGTATTGAAGCATGCATGGCACTGGATAGATACTGGTATGGAAAGCTCACATCAACCTTATCGCGCTGGTAGCTGGTGGGGTGAATGTAAAATACCAGGGCATCATTCGTGCTCAGATAACTATCTTCCTGATGGAAATTTGCAATTCAAATCATTTTGGGTATAACAGTGGCGTATCTTCTTAGCATACGTCGTGTGAACCAAAAGATGAAAAGTCGTTATGACCACTATTTTGTATCACTGATGACTTTTTAATAAATTTGTAAATTCAACTTGCCTTTGGATACGCCTCAGATGCAAGGGTGTTTTATACTTAAGCGAAATGTATTTTCTTCGAACTTAAAACATCGGAGGGTCTTTTTGTCCAAGTCCGACAAGAATTTTCTATTGGTCAAAATGTGAGCATGTCAAAAAAATGTAAATAAAGTGACTTTATTCCAAAAACAAACTTTCCGAAATAATATTTTTTTTATTTTCAAAGTTTGTAGAAAATTTCATTGCAATAATCCGCGTTAAAGTTGAAAGGGTTTGAGAGAGATCTAATAGGGGATTTGTGACAAAAGGACAAAGAGTAAATAGGCAAATATTCTTCTGGCGCTGTAATCATTTAAAAATCTTCTAAAAAGTTTGTCGTAAAAGGGTAAATAAACAATGATTGGTTAACAGAGATTTCATCTTTTCAGAAAAAAACATTTCATGAGTTTATGCATACCTGGTTGAAAAAGCTACAATTAAAATGGCAGCATTTTCTCTTAGTTTTTTTCATGTGTTTGAGGTGGGGAAAACTTCGTCATTCAATTAACGTAAATGTTGTCACTTTTTCAATGAATTTTTTTCTGGTATGAAAAAATGAATGTTGTAAATATATAGACTGTTTAAGGGAGTATTTCACATGGGTTTTCGAAATTTAACATTTCTTTCTCGACACTTGAAAAATATTTAAAATTATGAAAATTTCGTTGAAATAGTTTGTTGGTAAATTCATTTCAAATGAAAATTCTTTAGTCACTACTTGTTCTCAAAAAAGCGTACAAAAACTATATATACCGTAGAAAATGACACAAATTTCGACATATACTTTAACATGTCAAAGTAGAATCAAAACAACCATTGTGACTGGTCTGTTTAAGGAGTATTCTATTTTCATTACATCATGTATTTTTAGTACAAGCCATAATGGTACGATGAAATCGGATACATACGTATAATCAAAGTGTTTTGACCGCTCATTTCAACATTTTCAGACGTCACACACTTCATCCATCTCAAGTGCTTTAAATAAACGGTTATAAATAACAGACAGTTTTGACGCAGTAGTCACAAGCTACTAAAGCTGTTTTCATTGAGAAACATTTTATCACGGAATAAGAATAGTCAAGATGGGACTGTTCAATGAATTTTTTACAGTCGTTTTATTTGTCTGTGCCGTTACCATTTCAAGTGCTAATGTCGTGAAAAAACGTAAGTTCTGATTTTGTCAGGGGTGGTGGGTTTAGAAGTATTAATATTTCGGGCGGTTGAGGATAGCAAACTCTAATTTGACGTCATCGTATGAAATTTGTATCACTTCAAGATAAACGCCTGCTTACATGCTGCTAGATAATCACTAATCAATATCGATTGGTCATGGTAAATTTTGCTAGGAAGGTGTGTGGAAAAGACGTACAACAGAATTGAAACGAAACGTGGAGCCGTGGCCGATTGGTTAGGACCAATGGAAGCTCAAACAGAAGTTCTGAATTCGAGTCATTCCGAATAGTAAACTTTGCAACTGCTGAACGGTGCCCTGGGGTGTTTCCAGAAAGGCAGGACCCTCATTGATAACAGTTCCACGAATAACCGAAGAGAGGCCCACTAGACTCCGAGATACGCAGACACGCACCACATTTTTACTAAATACATTAAGGTCGGTTTCCATAGAGCAGCTTTTTCGCCAGGGCTGAATAAGGTCGTGAACATTTGTTACGTCAATTTCCATGAAGCATAATTTTTACTTGGAGGGTATTTTTAAACAAAGATTTTGTAAACAAAGAATTATCTTAAGAAAGAAGGTTGCATGTGTTTTTAAAATCTGTTCTATGATTGACGAAGTTGAGCACGTAAGCACTATATTCTTATGTCTTCTACAAGAATTGTTTTTGATGACTGTGCGAAAAGAAACAGAATTCTGTAAAATAATTGGGTACTAATCCTCGGGCAGAAAAAATGCTCTTCAAAAAGTAGAGCTAATTCTAGTTTTTATTTTATGCTCGTGAAACATAAATGCTTTTGTTCAGCGGTAATTTTGCCTCATTTGACATGCACAAGCGAAATTCTCCCGATCCTTTTCCGCAATTAAATAGCAAGCTCTATGGAAACCTACCTTTAAAAGCCTATAACTTTTGGACGCTTGAATTTCGCAACATTTTCATTCTTTCAAAATTGAATGACTTTATTCATGATTCTAGCATGTGAAACAGCATGTACATTTGAATATGATCCACAATGTGGTACAGATGGAAAGACATACTCAAATCCATGTCTACTACGCATTGCTACATGCAAAAGTAATGGCAAAATCCAATTGAAGAGCAGCGGAGAGTGCAAAGGTAATAATAATAAAAATTAGGGGACCCAATTGTTTATTTAGTAGATACGATTTTTAAGTCAGACACGTAAGTAAATTATGAAACTCAACTCTTTTTTTGATATGCTAGAAGGTGCAATCTGTTTTCTAAAAAACTTCTTATTATAAAACATGGGTGAAACATGGCTGCCCTTGCTACCACTATAGCCTCCCAGTCTCAACGGCGCTGTTGTTTCTTAACATTTCTTAAATCTTTGTTTGCTTTTATATTTCTTAGAAACAACTTCTAATGGAAAACTTTGTGTCTTTCCATTCAAATACCAGGGAAAATATCACAATAAGTGTGTAGCCAGTGGTTTGGGATCATGGTGTTCTACAACAAAAGATTATGATAAAGACAAAAAATGGGGCTATTGTAAAGCCGTAGGTATGTATAGACAGTGCTTACATCCTATGTTTTATATCCCAATATGACGCTCTTGCTCAGTAGATTTCAAGAATACCAAAAAGGCTTTTTCAAAAATTCAAAATATTTAAAATCATTGCCCTACTTCCGATTGTTTTATTTATCTTTTTATTGTCAATGAATATCTTTTTGAATATGCTAGAAGGTGTAAAAGACGTTGCTGAAAAACTTCATATTTCAATACATGGGGGAAGCATGGCCGCCCTCCGCTACCATCACAGCCTCTCAGTGTCAACGGCGCTGATGTGCCTATAATTATGACGTCAAAATAATTTCAAAAACAAAAAGTGATGAATTGAAATATTTTCTGATCCTAAACTTATCATCTTAATTGACATTTTAAGCACACCTCTTTTTCTTTGAATTATTGAACTTTAGTGCTTTGTATGTAACCCATTTAGAACAATGTAGTCCTATATGTACCAAAGAATACAATCCACAATGTGGAACCGACGGTAAAACATATGCTAATCCATGTCTTATGAGGTACGCCACGTGTAAAAGCAATGGTGAAATTCAATTGAAACACGAAGGAAAATGTCCAGGTAATAAGATAAAATTTGACTGTATACAAGGGTTTCTAGGAACTTTTTCAAACCTTAACAGTGAAAAAAGGAGAATACATCAATTTTGTCCCCAGTCTAGTTTGTTTAGGCTCTTGATCAAAGCTATGACAGCTGCAATTAAAGTTTATAAAACATCAGAATTTGTATTGATGGCACTGATAAGTCTTATTGCAAGTTTTCAAATTTAAGAGAGGTGGGAAAGAAGGAGGCCTTTTTGTCCTGATCTGTAACTTAAATGTTATCAAACACCTGTTTTTACCCAAAATAAATTAAACTTGAAGAGCACAATTGAGTCTGGGATATGGAAAATGACCAATTTCATATACCTGGTTAATAGAAATGTGTCAATAAGTCAATATCATTAGGTCATCGTACAGATTAAGGAAGCTTAGTGGAATTAGATTTAATGGCATATTTTTCTGGAATGTCTCCTTAAGAAAATTGTATAAAGATAATGCAAATTTTCTACAATGGAATCTCTATAAAGGGGACACCATTTGTGCAAAAACATGTGTCTGCTTTAGAGAGATGTCCGATAATTTTTAGACAAATAACAACTGCGAGTGGGATCAGGCCCAAAGATTCTAGTCCAGTTTATGTTTCCAAAAAAAATTAAAATGATAAAAAATAATGATGAAACACCAATGTTTTTGTGAAACGTGTCTTTTTCATCCCATGTCCGCTTTACAGAGTGTCAATTTCAGCTAAAATTTCATTTGGTGCGGAAAAAATTGTCCGCATTATTGAATGTCTGCTTTCTGATTGTCCGCTTTATAGAGATCCTTCTATAAGAATTTAGCCTAATATCCATCCCTTTCAAGTACCACTGTCCGTCTTATAGAGATTTCCACTTTAGACTGTGTCCGCATAAAGGGGATTTCACTGTAAAAATCAACTGGTGCGTTGCGAATAAAGACAAACTTTGGGGTAGAATTCAGCTTAGTGGATTTATATTTAAATGCGTCCGCTAAATTTCCAAGCATTTTCTTTGAATATTTGAATCGTTTTTATTAAAGAAGCTGTGCACTCAAAAGGTTTTCAAAGTCCTAGGATTGGTGCAATTCTAAAATTGGACAGTGTATTGAATAATATTTCTAAGAAGCTTAGAGGCTACAAATTAAGTGAATTCCTGGAGGAAAAACTTTCCAAGAAATGCAAAGTATCATTGGTCTCGCCGTATCTTTGCGACGCCGTATCATTGTCTTTAAAGAACATTATCTCAATCCACATTTAACCCCCGGATAGCCTAAAAATATACCGAAAAACCTGAAATTAACCTTGAAAGTTAAAGTATGGCGAGGTGCGCACGAGAATTAACTTTAAATTCTTGAATAATGCTAAAACTTAAGTATTCTCTATTACAGCACCATGCAGTCCATTGTGCACCAAAGAGTACAATCCACAATGTGGTACTGACGGAAACACTTATGGAAATCCATGCATGCTTAGATATGCCACGTGTAAAAGCAATGGAAAAATTCAATTGAAATATCCCGGTGAATGTAAAGGTACATATTCATTTCTTCTGCTTTCTCCCTTTTTGCATTTCGGTAGTCGAAAACTATTTCTGACTGCTGCCAACATCTAATTTTAAAACGTCTTATCTTTATTAGTTCCATTAAAAGTTAAAGTATGGCGAGGTGCGCACGAAAATTAAATTTAAATTCTTGACTCTTGATAATTATTCATGAAATCGCATGAATAATTTTGTGGATATCTCTCTAAGAGGCTATCAGCTTTGTAACTGCCATATTACTATATAAGTTATGACTATTTCTGATGAAAAATACTATTTTCACGATGAAAGTGTAACATCTTACTCACTGGCGTCACAAAATTTTTTTTATCCAAAAAGAATAATGCTAAAACTTAAGTATTCTCTAATACAGCACCATGCAGTCCATTGTGCACCAAAGAATACAATCCACAATGTGGTACTGACGGAAAAACTTATGGAAATCCATGCATGCTTAGATACGCCACGTGTAAAAGCAATGGAAAAATTCAATTGAAATATCCCGGAGAATGTAAAGGTACATATCATTTTCTTGTGCTTTCTCCCTTTTTGCATTTCGGTAGTCGAAAACTATTTCTGACTGCTGCCAACATCTAATTTTAAAACGTCTTATCTT